>VYZT01027283.1:128757-152511 GCA_013400735.1 Pomatostomus ruficeps
GGCGGGGGCCGCTGACCGGCGCCGGGGCGGCGCGGCAGCCCCGAGGCCGCGGTGAGTGGAGAGGCGCGGGCAGGCCTGGCCGGGCGGGGGAGGCCCGGGATGCGACCCGGGGGATGCGATCCCGGTCGCTCATGGGCGGCACCACCCCGGCTCGGGAAAAAGCCTAATTATGAGGTTGTTTCTCGTTTTTTTTCATAAGTTTTTGCATGTGTCGTGGACTGGGAGTAATTAGGGGGCGGGGGAGCGTTAGTTGTGCTGAATGCGGCCCCTCGCCCCACTTTTGGCCGGGAGGTGGCCACCTTTAGGGCAACAGGGCCATCGGCTCCCACCGCGCCTCCCTTCTCCCAGTCCTGGGATGTCTTGTGGGAAGAAGGATTGAGTCCGAGGGGTTGAGCATCCCCTCCGAAAAGAGCATCACCAGCCCCATGGCACACACTGCACGGGCATGAAACCCTGGGGACCAGCTCCCCAGCCCCATGTTGCTTTTGGCCTCTCACACCCTGCACAGATGCTGCGGTGGGGGGGGATGACATCATATTTCATAACCCTCTCCTTAGCAGTTGTTTCTAAGCCCACTCGTGTTCATGGTGTCCTGTGGCTGCTGTTTCGCGAAGTGCTTTGCGTTTGTTCTTGCTGAGCGTCTCTACTTGCCTCATGGACCGCTCTGCTGAAAGGCCCCTAAAACAGCTCTGATTTTTCCCTGTTGCCTCCCTGTCTGGCTATTGAGGCACCACCAGTCCGTATGCTGCACAGGTTTTGGGGGAGGGTTTCTGGCAGGTGCTGGGGGCAGACAGGTCACCGTGTCAAGGGCTGTGCGGGGTGACAAGGCGCTGTGATCAGGTGAAAGTTTGGGTGATAACTGCAAAGTCAGCTTTTCTTCAGGGGGCTACTTTCTAGAAAAAAACTGGATGTGGGGTTGGGCTGCTGACACATGCCAGGACAACCCTTCCCAAAGGGATATTGCTCTGCATCTTGCAGAGAGAGGATGGACATAGTTGAGGCGTTGGGCTCAGAGCCTTTTCCAGCACCTCCCTGCCTGCTGTGGGCTCCAGGATGTGCCAGCTAGGGTCAGTCCTACGACTGGGAGAGGACCCCCAGAGGAGGGTTGGGCGAAGGATCCTGCTTCGCACCTCAGCTCCAATCCCCACACCCATCCAGTGTGGCCATCACTGCCGACCCAGTGCCCTGCGGCTCCCTGAGGGGCCCCACTGGACAGGGCTGGCAGCTGCCTGTGACTGGTTGCCAGCACCATTGGGTGTTACCTTCACTCCTGCTGCAGATCCTCAGCCACCAAGGTCCCCCCCAGGGACCATGCAGCAGGTCTGGCCTGTCTCGGGGTGCCCAGAGCCTTGTGAACCCCACTGCCTGTCCGTTGTGATTGCCTTGCCGTGCTTGCAGGGACTAGCAGGGCATCAGGGCAGGAACTGGGGTGCAGCCTGAGCCCTGGCAGTGGCAGGGCTGGGAAAGGCCGGATAGTTTGACTTGTCTGGGACTCTCTAGTGACTTTCCCAGCTGGCTTCCCAGCAGGGCTCTGGCCCAGCTCCAGATGTCATGTGGGAGATAAGGGGACCCTGACTCCCAGCAGTCCCAGTGTCCCAGGGGGCCTCACCATCAGCAAGAGGGGAGAGGATCTGTGCCACTGGCTGTAATCCAGACCCCCCTGGATGTGGCAGGGAACCCTGACTCAGGGGCGCTGGGATGTCTTGCTGAGCTTGGCTCAGCTTGGTGTCTGCTGTGCAGCTGCTCACCTGCTGGGTGTCTCGAGGGTGGCCTCTGCCGACATGACGTTCACTGCTGCCCTGCTTTGGTGCTGCTGCTGGGGTGTAGCTCTGTGGGGAGGGAGCAGGTTGGGGAACAGGGAAGTGGGGTGCCTCAGAAAGGAGTGGCTGGTGGGAACACCTGTGGTGCCCTTGGGACATTCAAGACTGGCCATGTTTTTGAAGAGCATGCCCTTCTTCAAGGGCCCAGCCTCCATGGAGGCTCTTTGTGGCATGCGTGGAGGTGTCCCATCCTCTGTCTGAGTGGGAAAAAGGGAAGGGGAGTGTGTCTGCCCTGTTCTGGTCTTGGCCTAGGAAAGCAAGAAGGGGACTTGCTTTGTGGGACTGAGGACCTCTCGTATCTTCGTGGCTATGCTTTCAGAGCAGGGATCCAGGTGCAGCATTTCCCCTGGGGTGCTCTCTGGCATACCAACCTGCGAGCGCTTCACCTCTGCATCAGGCCTGTGCTGCTCCTGCTGTCCCAATGTCATTTGAGTTGGGGGCTCAGGCTCGTGGTATCCTGAGCATGAGGTGTCTTGGCAGGATCAGGACCGTGGCTGGAGCCGCCCCCCTGCCCCACCAAGCGCACATGTCCGCCTGCCCGTGCCCAGAAGATGACCAGGCTGCTCTTGGGGGTGACCCTGGAAAGGATTTGCAAGGCCGTGCTGCTGCTCTGCCTGCTCCACTTCGTCATCATCATGATCCTCTATTTTGACGTCTACGCGCAGCACCTGGACTTCTTCAGCCGCTTCAACACCAGGAATGCCTCGCGCACCCACCCCTTCTCCAACTCGTCCCGCCCCAACGGCACTGTTCCTAGCTATGGGCCAGCTGGTGCTGAGGCCCCATCCCCCAGCACCAAGCCCAACACCAACCAGTCTGCCACTGAGAAGCCCATGCAGCCCTGCCAGGAGACACCTCCTGGCTTAGGTGAGACATGCTGGGTGAGCATTGGGGATGAATTTGGGCTCTGACTCCAAACATAGGGCTGAGGTGGGTGCCCACGGCTGACATCCTTATCCCCTGGGCCCTGGGCATGACTTCCCCATGAAGTAGTAGAGAAATCCCATCCTGGAACTGTATAAGGACAGCTGGTTTCAGGTTTTGTTAGTCCAGTCTCTCTGCCCCTGTTTAGGAAAGGTTCTGGGCACTCTGCCCTCGGCAGTGCCGATTCCCCTTGCAGGTCCCCGTCGCTGTTTGATTTACCACTCTGGGCAGGAGCGGCAGGTGACCATGACCTTGACCATGTCCTGTCCTGTGGGCATCACCCTGCCCTCCCTCTCACAGTTGGGCGCCTGCTCATCGAGTTCAGCTCTCCCATGAGCATGGAGCGAGTGCAGCGGGAGAACCCTGATGTGCGCCAGGGCGGCAAGTACACCCCCCCAGACTGCCTACCCCGGCAGAAGGTGGCCATCCTCATCCCCTTCCGGCACCGTGAGCACCACCTCAAGTACTGGCTGCATTACCTGCACCCCATCCTGCGCCGGCAGAAGGTGGCTTATGGCATCTACATCATCAACCAGGTGAGGGGGGTAGGGGCAACGGGGTGGTGGGGCTGGGGTGGACAAGCAGGCATTGCTGAGCTCTGCCCTGCAGTTCGGTGAAGACACCTTCAACCGGGCCAAGCTGCTCAACGTGGGATTCATGGAGGCACTCAAGGACGACGAGGAGTATGACTGCTTCATTTTCAGCGACGTGGACCTCATCCCCATGGACGATCGCAACCTCTATCGCTGCTACGAGCAGCCACGGCACTTTGCTGTTGGCATGGACAAGTTTGGGTTCAGGTGGGTGCCCTGGTGAGCTGGGGTGTTTCTGCCGAGGCAGGGCTGGAACACCTCCCTGGGATGACATCAGGATAACCACCCTTGATTGTCACCTGGGGCAGGTATGAGGTCGATGGCTCAAATTGTGGACCTGAGATGGGAGAGGGCACCCTGGGAAGGAGGGTGACACAGGAAAGGGTCGGTGCTTGTACCTGGGGGTTCCCATGGGGCTCACCTCTATTTTTGCCTGTCCCTGGGGCTGACCCGTTTGCTGTCAACCTGCAGGCTGCCCTATGCCGGCTACTTTGGCGGTGTGTCTGGGCTGAGCAAGTCCCAGTTCCTGAAGATCAATGGCTTTCCCAATGAGTACTGGGGCTGGGGAGGAGAGGACGATGACATCTTTAATCGGTAGGTGCCCAACCCCTCACTAGCACTGACTGGTTGGGGTGTGCCAGGCTCCCCACTGAGCACTGACGTAGCACTCTTACAGTGCTGGTGTTCCCGGTTTTGTGGGGGATGTGCATCGGCCATACCACATGTCAGGGAGGGATTGAATTACACTCCAGCTCTAGGGTTGATGACCCTCATGGAAGGAACAGGCCTCTCCCAGGGTGCTAGGGGGCTGCGGGACACCCCTCTGCCTCCCTTGTGGCTGAAGCCTGCAGCGTGGTATGCGCTGCACCCACAGGGTGGTGTGCCTGTGGGCTCTGCTCCATACAAGGACTGGGATGCTAAACTTGGATGTGTCCAGGGCTGAGATTAAAAACTTGGAAGCATCTCAGTGGTGGCCATGCAGCAGCCACACAGTCATTCCTGCCGGCAGCCAGCAGGCAGCAGTACAGCTGCATGTGGAGCAGAGCTCAATCCCCCCACACCCTGCATTGGGTGCCAGAGCTGGACAGTGGCCACCTCACCTCCCGTGGGTTCTCCCACGGTGCTGCCCAGGGGAACAGTGTGCAGCCAGGGGGGTTTAACAAGCCTATAATGGCCAGACAAGCAAAACACCCTTGTGAGAGCCCTGGGCACCAGGCACAGTTGTGATTTCCACACAAGGTGGGCTCGGGGTGGGGAACATGAAGTGTGTGGAGCTCTGGAAGAGCTTCAGGCAGCCCTTGATCTGAGGGGAGGGCTCCAAGGAAAGGGCTAGGCAGCGGCATTCAGGGAATGTAAAGGGCAGGGGCCACAGAGGGAGGGAGGGAGGAAGGGAGGGAGGGATGGATGGCTGCACATGGATGGCTGCCTGTGTGCGGCACAGGCCAAATGCAGCTGCCGGTCCCTGGACGGGAGTGGCGCCTTGGGCACACTGCCATGGGGCACGTGGCACCCTAGGTCATGACACTGGCCTGGGCAGGGCCTGGCTTTGCTCATCTTGGCTTGGCACAGCTTTGTTTAACCAGGGACAGGTTTATTTTGCCTGGGGTCTGACCGTGGTCTCTGGGCTGGGGAATTTCCCACCCTGGTGCCCGCACACTGATCCCACGCTGCTCCTGGCCCCCAGCATCTCCCTGAATGGCATGAAGGTGTCAAGGCCCGATATCCGCATCGGGAGGTACCGCATGATTAAGCATGAACGCGACAAACACAACGAGCCCAACCCGCAGAGGTGAGTGAGCCGCAGGGCTGGAGCAGTTGGGACGTTGGGCGATCACTCGGCTGCTCACCCCCACAGAGAGCCAGCACTGCTGGCACTACAGCAAGACATCCTCTCATCCTCAATTCTGCTCTTCTTTCCACCAGATTCACTAAGATCCAGAACACCAAAATGACGATGAAGCGGGATGGGATCAGCTCGCTGCAGTACCGGCTGGTGGAGATCTCCCGCCAGCCCATGTACACCAACATCACAGTGGAGATCGGCAGGCCACCGCCTCGCCTGGCCCGCGGCTAGTGCTCCTGTCACCGGGAACCCCTGTGCCCAGGCTGGCTGGGCATGGCAGGTTTTGCCCCAGCTCAAGAGCCAAGACTGGACAGGGATATTTTCTGCCTACTCTGCTGCCTTCTGGAGACGGCTGCCCCCCCAGCCGGCCCTTTGGTCCCCAGGATTTCTCTGTCCCCCCCATCCCCACGAGTGTGTTTGCAGGACCCCTGCCCCATACGTGGTGTGTTGGTGGATGAGCCCGGCTGCCCTGCGAGCGGCTCCTGGCACAGAGGGAGGGGGCAACCCCAGGCCTGGCGAGGAGCCCCCAGTCCATGCCAGCTCCTGTCTGCGCCCTGGGCAGGGAGGGTGAAATCCCACTGCTCTTTGAGAGGTGGAGGGTCCCCACCAGTGCTGTGAGAAGTGGGGTGCAGGCTTCCCCCTTTACTAGCGCTGGAGCCACTGCTGCCCCAGCTGGGGATGGGAGCAGCCTGGGCCTCCAGGCAGGCAGGATCAGGGCAAAGTTGCTGCCCTGGCCGGGCACTGCCTGTGCTGCTGGGCACACAGACGTGGCTTGCTGTCTTCCTCTGCTTTAGTCTGGTGCTTAGAGCCGGGCCCCGTCTCAGCTCTGCCAAACAGAGACCTCTGATTAGCGAATGCCCCTCGCTGTGCCTCAGTTTCCCCAGGGCTGGGGGGATGGCAGCTGTATCCCATCCCCCTTCCCCAAAGGCAGGTGCTGTGTGTGTGTGTGCAGCCCCTGCCTGCGCTTGCCCTCACCTGCCCACCCCCCTTTGGTGGGGGAAATAGGGCTCATTTGAACCCCCCAGCCCCTCTTGGTGGGGGCTGCTGAAGCCCCCCTCTAGCAGGGAGGGAATCTTCCCCTTGAGGTCTCCCCTTGTCTGCCTTCCCCCTTTCAGGCCAGGGGCACAGGGGCTGCAGGCAGGAGAGGCCGGGACCATGCAGGGCAGGAGCCCTGTGCCCCTCCATGGGACTGGGAGCCCCAGCACCCCTTACGCTCCACAGGGGGCTGGGAGCATTGGGGTTGGGAGTGGGGCAGCTCGCCAGGGCTGGGGGGCACCGGCGACTTTTGTACATTTGAATGTCTGACCCTTTTTTCAGCGTATGTTGAATGCAGCATTCGGTCGTAGAGACCGGGGGTTTTGTATTTAATAAAAGTTTGAAAAGTTGGCAGGGTTTGTGGGGCTGGGTGGGGGTGGGGGAAAGCACCATCTTCTGAGGAAGTGGGATTGGGGGGCATGGAGGGGAAGTCCTATCTGCCACCTCCACTGCTGGCTGGGAAGCAGAGCCCCTGCCTCACACTGTCCACCCCCAGCTAGGGCAAAGTGCACAGGGCAAAGCCAGCTGCCCTCACTATGGACATTTCCTGCCCTCCTGTCCATTTGGGAACAATACTCTCCCTGAAGAGGGAAAAGCCCCTGTTCTCCATCCTCTGCCTTACCTCCAGCTAGTTTTGTACATCCCAACTAGGGCAAAGGAGAATTCCCTACGACCCAGCCTGGCTGTTCAGTGCCAATACCTAGCATCAGAGGGGAAAAAGAGCTGCACCCATTAAATGTGGTCTCCCACTCTTCAACCCCTCCCTCCCTCCCTCCACATGGTTCCCAAAGAAGGGCACAGCAGGACACAGCCTCAGGAATATAAATCTCATTAAAATCTAGGATACTTTAGAACTCTACACCAGGAGAGACACTGGCACAGGCAGCGCTGCCCAGAGACAGTGGCACAGGCAGCGCTGCCCAGGGACGCGCGCGTTATTGCTAACAATTAGAGGTGAAGAGCAGCGGCGTGACTCGAGGGGCAGGGCACGGGCACCATGCGGGAACCTGCACCCCTCGCCACGGCACGACGGGGGGCTCGGGACGGGGAGCTGGAACATCCTGCTGGGGCTCGCTGCCCACCGCCTCCCGCCACCATGCCAAGCTGTGCCATGTCCCTGTGCCAGCCTCGGGGCTGCAACAGGGAGCACAGCGTGCTGGCTGGGAGGGGAGCAATTGGAGTGGGAAGGGTCTCATCCCATCCACCCCAAATCAAGAGCTCCAAGCCCTTTGGCTGGAGCTGGAAGACAGATTTAAAACTGCCCGGCCTTTGCCAGTGCATCCTGTTCCACTAATACTGGCTGGGAACTGAGCATCCCCAGATGACTCGGAGCGAGTGGGCTGGTGCAGCCCTTCGTGTCTCCGCTGGTACCTCTTGCTAAGCAGCAGCTGGGGGAGGCCGGTCCATCCTGCTCCCCCTTAGCACCGTGGAGGGTCCTCCCCTGCCAGTGCTGGGGCTGCCAGGGAAAGCTGGACCTCATCCCTGTATGGTTACCCCTTGGCCAGGCTTATGTACTCCCCAGCCTCCTGCCCCACTGTGGGGCAGGCAGCAGCACTGGGCTGTGCCCACACTGCCTGTGGCTGTGCCCAGCTTTGTAGGTGATGCCTGGCCACCCAGAAGGGCACCCATAGCCCCCAGTAGGGCCACAGGGTGGAAGGGTGCCTGGAGGGGAGCATACCAGCTCACTGCCTGCACAGCCCCGGCGTACCGTGCATATGTGCATGCCCACGTACACCACATGTGTGCCCACGCTGTGTCTGCGAGGGACACACGTGTGCACACGTGTGCTCTAAGTGCTTGTGTCTTGTGCCGCCAGATCCCCCTGCCAGTGCAAGCAACATGCTTGCCCCCATCTCCCTATGCTGGCCTGGTGCCTCGCACCACCCCTGGGCATGACCACCTGTGAGAGACTCAGTAGGTTCTCAGCCACAGTGGCTGCCCACCAGGGCTGAGGGTCCCTGCAGTGCCAACCCCTGCCATGATGGCCTTGTGCACACACAGGCTGCAGGCAGTCCTGGCATGCCCAACCCTGGTCCCACCCCATGTCCTCCCCACAGGAAGGTCAGGAGGGTGCCCCATGGCAGGGCAGGCTGCCTGGCTTGGGGACGGGGGGTGGGAGCCCCGAAGCATCCCACCCCCCCCATCCTGTGCACACCCCCAGGTCAAGGCCCCTGCAAAGTGCCTCTGGCTCCCGGCCCTCCCGGGGCTGTGCCCCCTCCTCTCTTGTCCCAGCGTCGAGCACAAAGGTTACCGTAAACACGAGGGTTAACGAACGCCACGGGGGCGGGGGCGGGAGGGGTTAACCTGTGAGGAGGTGGGGGGGTCTCGGGGATGGGTGCTGAGAGCCCCCGTGGTCCGGTGCGGCCCGGAGCCTGGCTCCGCCAGCGGAAGGTGCGAGAGGGGTTAGAAGGGGTGCGGGGATTGTGGGGGGTCACAGTCTGGAGTCCTGGCTGTGGGCTGAGCCATTGCTGCCCTGCACAGGGGATGCAGCCGCTGCCTCGCTCTGGCCCTTCTCCGGCTGCAGGGGCTGCACCTCCAGATGGGACTCGGTGGAAGGGCTGAACGCTGGGGCATAGCGCCCGCTGCGGTGCTCGGGCAGCGCTGGGCCCCAGTCCTTGCTTGCCTTGGTAGCATTTTTCAAACGCTAGAGAGAAAGGGAGAGCATGGAGACAAGATCAGCACCCACTATGCTCCCTTGCCCCAGTCTGCACCAATATGCCAGCAGCTTCCAGGGGTGCACAGAAATGTGGTACCCTATGCATGCTGCCTGCGCACAGCCACTGCTGGCAGCCCCAGGTGGGACATAGACAAAGGGGTGTAGCCCCTGACCACCCACCTCAAGCAGTGTGTCCCCTTCAGAACGGCACACTTTGTAGATGGCATAGATGGGGATGCAGATGACGGAAGAGAGCGCCATGAGGAAGCCAATGCTGATGGCCCAGGTAGGGTAGACGTACTCATTGTAGGAGATGGGCCGGTACTGGATCACTGTGAAGACCAGGATGAACTGGGAAGGGATAGGCAGAATCAGCCAGTGGGAAGCAGCCAGCTTGCTCTGTGCTCCCCCAACTTCCCTGTTCTGCCCTATTCCTGCTCTCTTGCAGCCTAGCACTCGCCTCGCCAGGGAGTGCCCTGTCCAGGTGACCTCCTTGCCCCCTCTTCCCACGGCCCAATGCCCCATAGTTGCGATGCTCACAAATATGATGGCAGGTGAAATAAAGCGCCAGCAGATCTGGAAGAAGAGTGGGGGGGGAAAGCCCAGCATCATCTCAATGTCCTTGAAGTAGTTGCGATGCCCTGGGGAGAAAAGTGACCATCAGCCCTGGTGATGACCTGACCCTCTCACCGCCCACCCGGCTCCAGTTCCAGCGCCATCGTGGTGGGACCCACCAGCCTTCCTAGGCCACAGCTCCTGATTGGGCAACAGCCTCCCCATGTAGCACAGAGCAAACCGCTGATTGGCCAGGTGTTGGGGCAAGCCCTTCCCCATTGGCTGGCTGAGTCAGCCCTACCGTCTGATTGGCTGCAGGCAGCTGCACCTACCATAGATGTACATGATGGCCACACACATGATGCAGGAGATGACCACGAGGGAGAAGCTGGCGGCGTAGTTGTCCATCAGGAGGAGCCAGTAGATGCCCGCCTGGAAGACAGACCCATTGGCACAGCTGCCCCTGCAGTACCACCACTGCTGGCAGGGCAACTGCACAGCCATGCTGACCGTGCCAGCAACACACAGATTGGATACTGCCACCACAGCTGGCATGGTAATGCCTGATGCCAGAGTCAGCATGGAGACACTTAATTCTGGGTATCATCACCAGTGCTCCCGTGGCAAGACTGGGCCCTGGCTGCCACCATCACGGTGGCAACAAAGTGGATGTGGCTGATGAAGGTGGCCATGGCAATGGCCCACGGTCACCTACCTGTGTGGTGAGTGGGACGCCCAGCAGGAAGCCAGCCACAGCCACTCCCAGCGTTACGAAGGTCTTTTTGCGGATGATCCACTCATTGCCCACCTCATCCACAATGGCTGTGACCAGAGTCTCCAGCAGGCAGAACTGCGTATGGGGCAGAGGGAGCAGCACGTCACCACCTTGGCCCCACCATGATACCCCATCTGAACATGCTGGCCCCACCATGACCTACCTGTGTACCCAGCCCCAGAAGGATGAGCATAAAGAAGAAGAGAATGGACCACAGTGGCGAGATGGGGAGCAAGGTGAGGGCCTCAGGGTAGGCAACGAAGGCCAGGCCCGGCCCGTGGTCAGCCACCTTGGAGACATCCACACCCAGGTGGTTGGCCATGAAGCCCAGGATGGAGAAGATAACAAAGCCAGCATAGACGCTGGTAGCACAGTTGGTGATGCTGATGATGATGCTGTCCCTATGGGAAGAGGAGTCAGGGCCAGCAGTGAGCACGACGGCAGTGGCAGGGCTGGGGGGCCGTGGTCAGGCACTCACCGGTAGCAGTTGTTGTTGAACTTGTTGTAGGAGGCCATGGTGATAAGCCCGCCCCAGGCACAGCCCAGCGAGTAGAAGATCTGCGAGGCTGCGTCACCCCACACCTGTGGCAGCGGGATGGTCAATGTTGTGCCCCCAGCCCCGATCAGCTCTGGCTGCCTGCCACCCTTCGTCCCTGCTCACCTTGGCATTGAGGATCTTGTCCCACTGGGGTGTCAGGTAGTACATGATGCCAGTGAGGGCCCCCTCCAGCGTGATGCCGCGCACAAAGAGGATGGTGAGCACCACATAAGGGAAGGTGGCCGTGAAATACACCACCTGTGGGGCAGCACCTCAGTGAGGCAGGGATGGGGGCAGGGGCAGGGACACAGGCAGATGTGGCTAAGGTGTGGCTATGGGCTGGGGTTATAGTCCTGAGTGTCGAGTGATAGACCAGGAGGAGAGAATATGGTCCAGGGAAGCGGCTATCGTTAAGGAGGTGGTGCCATGGCCACATGGGAGGGGCTGTGTCCAGAAGGGATGTGGCCAGGTCACAGGGGTGTGGCCTTTCCCAGAGTGGGAGGAGCATACACAGAGGGCTGGGAAAATTATAAAAGAGGAGCTGTGCCCAGAAGGGGTGGGGACATGTCCGCAAGGGGAGGTTCATTACCCGTAGGGGTGGGGCTATGCCTAGAGGGGACCTGGCCATCTACCCAGAAGGCATGTCCACACCGGAGGGAGGGGCCCAGAGAGGGAACAAGCAGGTACCTTCCCCGAGGATTTCACACCCTTGATGAGGCAGAGGAAGACAACGACCCAGGAGACACCGAGGCAGCCCAGGAGGGGCAGCCGCACCTCGCCCAGGTTCCCGATGTCATCTGACAGGTTCAGCACATACCTCCTATATGGGGAGGGGGCAGCAGCGTCAGAGGAGCCCCACCATCACCACCTTCCCCATCCCTGATCCCAGTCCCTGGTACCTCCAGTACTCCTCGCTGGGGCTGGTGCGCTTCTGGGTGGTGTTGAGGAGCTGGGTGAGGTTGAGGGCAGCACGGCTGGAGAGGTTCCCATCCAGCACCCCCACACAGTCAGGCGTGTTCCAGGGGTTGCTGCAGTACGTCCAGGGCAGCACGCGCGTCATGGACACAAAGAAGTAGTAGAAGGCAATACAGATCACCACGTTGTAGTAGATCCCGATGTATGTGGACACCACCATCATCCCGTAGCCCACGCCTGGGAACAGCACCGGGGAGGGGTGAGCGGCAGGGTGTGGCGGCACGGCACGGGCACGGCGCACAGCACTGGGGTTGTGGCATGGGAGGAGTGGGCTGCATGCGGTACTGTCAGCAGTCTTGCAGCCACGCTGTGGCTCAGCAACTGGCTGTGGCACGGGTGTGAGGAGTACTGTGCATGGGATCTTCTACCTCCAAACAAGCCCAGTGGTGCTGTTGGCTTGTACACGGCAATGTACACAGGCTGCAAGCAAGCCCTTGGGGTCTGCAGCCTGAGAGAACAACTGGGTGGGGGTTACTCCTGGCTACAGTGACTTCAGGCCTGTAGTTATCTGGTGGCATGTGACAGGCCACATGAGCACAGGGAAGTGCACACCAGGCTCAGCATGCCACTGTGCAGAGCACACAGGAGTGTGTGATTGGGCTACTTGCACTCGGACATGACGTTGTGGGCATGTCACCTGGCAGGCAGCCTGCAGGCGTGTGCCAGGGGAGCCAGCAGCATCGGAGCACACCGGTGAGCCAGGAGATGCACCTGGAGCAGGGTCTAGCCATGGCAGGGCAAGCATGTGGGCACAGCACCCACTGCCTATGGTGCAGGCAGACGACTGTAGAAGCATGCCCACACCTGGACATGCCACAGTGTGTTCAGGGGACCTGAATGGCCTCTGCAAGAGTGATGCGCTGGGGACACATGGCATATGCAGGGATGTGCGTGTAATGCCTGCAGTGGATGCCAGCGCAGGGCTGGGGTTTGCGCAGTAGATGTGATGCGTGTGCAGGGGCACGTGTAATGCGCGCAGGGGACACCAGGCAGGCTGGGCAGCGTAACCAGGGTAGGCATGTGTGCAGGGGACCTGTGCAATGCAGACAGTGATCCGTGTGCAGGGCTGCACCAGGCCATGTGATATGGCAGAGGTGTGTGTCCACCCCATGGTGCATGAGGGTCACACCAGCTGCTGGGCACTGTGACAGCAGGTGTCCCATGCTGGTGTGTGCCAGTAGGGACCTTACCTTTGAACATGGGGCTGACCCTCCAGACGCCAAGGCAGCCCTGGCTGGCAAACTGCCCAAAGGAGAGCTCCATGAAGAAGAGGGGGATGCCGCAGAACACCAGCATGATGAAGTAGGGGAACATGAAGGCACCTGGTGGGCAGAAACGAGAGGATAAGTGGGCAGTGACCCCAGGCACAGCTGTGCTTCCCATGCCCTGCACCACCCCAAGAAACAGCATGCAGTGCTGGGGTGCACACCCCACCTCTGGGCAGGTGCCCAGAGGAACCCCACTCCCCTGGCCCCCTGACACCCACCTCCCCCATTGCGGTAGCAGAGGTATGGGAAGCGCCAGACGTTGCCTAGGCCCACGGCGTAGCCCACGCTGGTCAGCACAAACTCGATCTGGTTGCCCCAGTTGCCACGCTTGATGCTCTTCTCCTGCTTGCCCTGCTCCCCGGGCACAGCGCCGTTCTGCAGAGAGATGCCATGGGATGTGTCAATTGGGGACCCTCCTGCTGGCCCCATTGGAAGGGTGACAGCCGCCAAGAGCAGGGCTGGGTGGTCCCTGGCATCCTTGCCCATCCCGCCCCTCCGCCTGCCCCCGCCGCCCGCCACGCACCGGCTGTGCCAAGAAGGGGGAGGGCAGCAGTGTTGGCCCTCCCCAGTGAATGGCTCTGCCCAGAGCCCGACTGCAGCGAAGGGAGAGCCTGCAACTCATACAAAGCAGGTCCAGGCGCCAGAACACAAAGGGGCCTCTGTTTCCGTGCCCCCCCCTCCCTGTGCCCAGTGAGAGAGGTCCTGCTGGGTGGCCACTGCCCATGACTGGGGGGGAAATTGTGGGACCCCTGGGTTGAAGCAGAAGCCCCTCTCAATGGGAAGTGAGGTGCAGTGACTAGAGCAGGCAGGGGGCTGGGTACCCCCCTGCAAAAAGCACCCTGCCACAGCCAGGGTCCTGCTGCCAGCTCAGCACCAAGCAAGAGCACCAGGCTTGGGGCAGCTCACAGGGGGTCCCATGCAGTTGGATCGCCTGTGTGGACAGCCCCAGTGCCCAGTTGTCCCTCACTGAAGGGGACTGGGAGGGCAGGGGTCAGAAGGGGGCAAGAAAGGGCGCATTGTGCAGACTGCCACACAATGTGAGCTCATACTAAGGAGGACAACAACAACAGAGATGAGTGCCCGTCACCCTGGCAGGGATGGCACCCATCACCCCATGGCTCTGTCCCAGCACAGCCCTGGGGTTGTACTAACATCCTGCATGGATGCTGTGGAGCTCTGGCAGATTAGGCTGAGAGTAGATGGCATTTTGCAGTGCAGGGGTGCCCCAAGCTCCCCCTCCCCACGTGAGGCCAGGTGATGGATAGGTGCCATGGGGTGAGGGTGCTGGTTGCCAGTCCATAGTCCCACAGCATTCCTACAGGAGCAGCTCCGGGTGCCGGCAGCCCTAGGAGCCTGTTGGAACTCCACAGCACTGGTCTCACCACCACGGACACCCCAGTATCCATGCCCACCTCATGCCTCTCCCCCACCTGCCCCCCTCTCCATGTGACCCCCACAATGGCTGACGCCGGCAGTGAGTGGGCCACAAATGGGAGCCGTCACTTTGGATCTGCTCACGCCAGCGGGGCGCAGGCAGCAGGCGCGGTGCACCTAACCGTATCATTTGATTAGGGCCGGCACAGCCGGGACGTGATGCCCAGCGACTCCGGCACCGCGCTGCCAAACAAAGCCATCTGCTGCAAGCGGGGCCCGCACGCGCCGCAGGCTGCGGGGGGGCTGCAGGGGAGCAGGGCTGCAGGAGAGGGGCAAGGGTGGCATCGGAGGGCACTTTGGCAGGGCTATAGGGACAATATGCTGCCATGCCCAGCCGGGGAACTGGAGTGCCCACACCTGACCCTGTGAGCCAAAGGTCCCTCAGAAACAAGCTCACAGCAGATCCGCATGCTGGGGGACCTCCCTCCCAGCAGGGGTTCTTATTGTGGGATGCTGTGCAAGAGCAGGACTCACGGGTCCCCACGGCAAGGGACAGGACACTGGCACTATCCCCATGCCAGGGCACACTGCCCACTTGAGCAGACTGATCCGATCGGGAAGCCTCTGATTAGGCTGCTCGCACTAATGAGGCTCCTAATGAGCAGCACAGCCAGCAGGAGAGGGGGCAATGCTCCAGCCTCCCTGACAAAGGGTCTGGTGAGGGGACCAGATACACTACATGGCCCCAGCTCAGCCAGGAGCCCTGGTGCCCAAAGGGGACCTCATCCCTGTTCCAAGCCATCACTCTGCTCAGGTGACCACGGCTTCACCCCCAAGCCTCATGGGGCACCCCAACTTTGAGCTGCCTGGCAACCAGTGCAATTAAACCGCCAGGCCTCTCCTGCTCCCTCCTCCTTTCCTGCAGCACTGGGCTTTGGTGCACTTGTCCCCAGTAAAGGGGCGGCCACATGTGTGTCCATGCATGCACAACCGAGCACACGTGCGCAAACACTTGCATGCTCACCCATCAGCTCGCTACAACCCCCCCCTCCCAAAATCTAGGAAGGTCACCCTGTCCTTTACACTCATTAACCACCACCCTAACCCCACATGGTAAAAGAAGGGGGTGGATAGAGAAAACCCAGACATCTGGGAAGATGAAACTCCCCCCTTTCCCAGCTGGAATGCAAAGGGAGAACTGCCACCAAGCAACAGTGCAGTCTCTGGGGGGACCAGGTCCTGCTCCCAGGCCCCAGATTTTCCACACATGTAATCCAATGCAGCTTCAAAGTATGCCTGGCTTGGGTGATAACATCAGGAAGCAGGAAGGATGCCACAGGCACCCCAAATGTCTCCAGCAGGGAAGTTCAAAAAGGAAATGTCCAAAACATCCCAAAAGGGGACGTTTGGGGTGCCCAGGGCATCTTTCCTCCCCCTTCCCCAGGGAACCCCCCATACACCATGGCCAAAACTTCCCCAGCCCAGCAAAGCAGGCATCATCCATCACCCCGCCTGGCACCAAAGCCTTTCTCATGCTAAGCAGCATCGCCTCACACAATGACAGCTTGGCTGGGGTGCCCGGATGCCCCCCACTTCCCTAAGCAGCCCTGATTTATGGCTGGGAAGCTTGTGGTGGTGGCAGGGTCAATACTGGAAGGGGATGTCCTCATGGGAGTCATCTCCAGCACAAACCCCCTCCTCTTTTTTCCTATTTAAACTGCCCACATGGGGGTATGCCAGCCTAGCAGGCTGTGGGGCACAAACCTTATCCAGCCCCTCCGAACCAGTGAGGGACCCCTAATTTCTCCATCCAGCCTCCTACTGGGGGGCTGTCAGGGCTGCTCCTGTAATGCCAGCACACGGTACCAGTAGCCCTGATGTCATCAGCCTGATGTCATTGCTCATTGCCATGGCAATGGCAACAAAATCATGGCTGTTTTAGGTGGGGACTGCTGGAAGATAGAAAAATATGCTAATTACATCATTTGCCGCAATAGAGGCTCTTCCAGAGCAAGAAAGTAGGGTGCAGGCTGTTGGAGGCAGATGAACCCCAACCTGAGGTGGGGGTTCCAAGGGATGGAGGGATGGGGTCACTTAGAGAGGGGGTGTCCTGGGTGCCCTTGCTGACTGTCTACTGATCCTGAGTGCTGGGGGCCCTGTAATCAGTCCCTGCCCTCCTTGTCCCTTGTACATAGGGTAATGAATCCACAAGTGTCATCCCTGCATCAGAGGTTGTTGTGCCCTGCCAGCCTGCGCATCCTGGCTCTGCCAGCCTCACCAGCTCTCATCCTAACTCTCCCTGCCCTCTTTCTTTGGTGCCCAGCCCCCTGTATGCCCCTGTTCCAGTGTAGCAGAGGCATGTTGTGGGGGAAAAGGCATCTGGCATGGCCTGGGCAGCGGCAGCACCATCCATGGGTGCTGGGGACGGTCCCAGGACTGAGCTAATGCAGTGATGAGGGGCACATCCAAACCCCAGGACCTCCCAGCAGTATTGCACAGCCTTCACCACCCCTTAATGCAGAAGGCTGTCCAGCCGCTGAGTATGCTCTGTGAGCCACACACAGCAGCACCAGTACTGCCCTGGGGTGCCATGGGGGGGCCAGGGCAAGCTTTGACATTGCTCACTGATGCCCATGGAAGGGAAGAGGGGAGGGGGGAGAAGGAGGATCTTTGCTATACTCTGACCCTGCAGCACTGAGTTGCAACCCAGGTGCTGTGAACCTCTTCTGCAAAATCAGGAGATTCCAGGGATAACAAACACACAACTGTCTGGCAATCTCTTCTTGTTCCCAACACAACTGAGGCCGTGGAGGGGTTTGGTGCCATGCTCTGCCCTCCCTCCCCTGGAGCACCCCACATCAAAGGCTGTGGGGCCTGGGGGTACCTCTCCAGCATGCCATGGCACAAATCTACAGTCATGGCTCAGCCCTGCAGAGCCACCACCCCAAAGACAGTACAAAGGGTTTTAGAGAGCCATGAGCGGTGGGGGGACAGCACCATTCATCCTGGCCCGCCCCCCGCTCTGCCCCCCAGACCCTGCTCTCACCTGCCCACTGACCTGCTGAGAGGGTCCGAGGGGGCCTGGCTGCTCGCAGCTGCCATCCGGGGGCCCAGGCTGGACGGCTCCGTGAGTCCCCAGCTTCATTGGCACCTCGGGCTCCGGCGCAGCAGCAGCCGCCCGCCCTCCCGCCTTCCCCCGCCCGCTGCCTCCAGCACTTGGCACTGCTCCCCACTTGCCTCCCAGCCAGGCTCGGCCCCCTGTCGCCCGCCCCGACGCAGCACCGGCACCCCACCATGCCACCTGCCCTGGCACCATCCCTGCCTGGCCCACCCCGCAGGCACTGCCGTTCCTCTGCTACCCCCCACAAGCTGTACCCCCACGAGCCAGGTGCCTTCCCTGGCTCGTGTAGGCAGGGCAAGGCAGAGCACGCTGCACAGCGGGCTCAGCCCTGTCCCACTTAATGAGGCCTCATTAGCGGGGTCCAGCTGCTCACAGCCCTGCATGCTCCAGTGGGCAGCACTGCCCTCCCCACGGGCACCGCTGCCCATCTGGTCAGGGCCAGGGGCAGCTCTAGGAGCATGGCAGAAGACGACATTCCCTCAGAGCCCCCTATTTCCAAGCCTCAACACCTCAAGCCCCACACATGCATTCCTGCCCCTATGCTCATCATCCACACAGCAGCTTGGCCCTGCATGCCCAATTCCATCCCCAGGCATTCAAGGGCTGCAGGGACGGGGCATGGCCCTGCTTGGGGATAGGGGCACAGGGACAAGCCTGTGGCACATCCCCAGCCTGGTGCCATGCTACTTCACTCAACGTCATACTGTTGGTGACATCATGGGGTCTCCATGGCAACCCTTACAAGGTCACTGCCCCGAGGGGGACCATCTGGCTAGCAGGAGGGCTGTGCCACGACCCCTTCACTGCCCAGGCACCCCACAGCCTCCCTGCTCACCTCTTTGCCAGCACAGGGTGGGACCCTGGTGGGGTGCTGTGTCCCACAGGAGGCCAGGCAGAGGGTGCCCTGCAGCCAGGCTCAGGGTGCCCCAGCTGCTCTCAGCCCTGCATCCTGGCTCAGGAGTGTGGCCAAGGCGCCAGCGACGCATGATGGTGCACTGAGGGCGGGGGGACGGGCCGGCGCTTTCGGGCGACCATCTGGGGTCCGGGCAGCAGCAGCCATGGGCGCACACGTGAACAGCACACGTGTGTGGGGTGGGCACTCAACTTCCCACATGCCAGCACCCAGTGCTTGCTCCCGTCCCCTCCTGCACCAGCCACCCAGCAGCCTGGGACATGTCCCACCCATGGGATGGCAGCACCCAACTGTGCCCCACAAGACATGTGCAAGCCAAGAGACACCCCATGCTGTGCCAGCCCCAGTGACCCCAGCCCAGTCCTGCCCTACATGCAGCCAAGCAGCTCTGTGCCCAGACACCCTGCAAGGTGTATGGGCACCTTGTGGGCATCCCTCTATGCCCCAGTTCAGCTGTACCACTTTGCCTGGGCTACCTGTGTGCCACCACCAGACGTTTTGCCCTAGGCACACAGCATCCCCTGCCCCTTAGAGCAGCCTGAGCACAGCACAGCTGGACTCACCGCCCTGTCCTGGGGATGCTAGACCCTGAGCCAGCCCTGCCCTGTGGGAGCAAAGTGCTTCTTCCCCTGGCAGCCCAGACAGCGGCGACAGCCAGCTGCATGGAGACACACTGCTAGAAACAAAGGGCCTGCAGTAGGACGCTCACCTACTCTGGGATTCTGCTCCCCAGCCTGGCTGGCCAATGGTGCTGAGGCTGAGCTAGAGAGACAGGGGTGATGGGTGCATGGGGGATGGTCCACAGGTTTTCCAGTCCCCTGACAGGGTTGCAGGGTGATTGGGGTAGGAATGATGCCCAGGGACCCGTCCCGGTGCCACTATCCCCATACCGAGCGCTTCCCAACAGGGCTGCCTTTCTCTGGCCCCATTCTACCAGGGCAGACATGATTCTCCCGGGGCGTTCAGGCAGAAAAATCCCCCGCCAGCCCCCCCATCACTGCCCCTTGGTATTCCGGGAAGGGCTCCCGCAGCCAAAAGCCACTTCCGCAGCTCCTGCCGCTGGTCGGTGGCACTGCGCCGCTGGGGGTGTCTGGAACAGGCAGGGACCCCCCAGTCCTTACCCCCCTGCAGTGCAGTGGGAGCAGCACCCCAGTGTGTAGTCAGGGGGGTCTTGGGTGACAGCAGGAACCTACCTGAGCTGGGTAAGCTGCAGCCAAAGCCTGCCCAGCCGTGCCAGCAAGGCAGCCCTCGGAGTCAGGAGCCACTGGCAATGTTGGAGTCTGAACAAAGCACCCCAAGGACAACAAAACAAAATGTCCTTAAAGGCCTGAGAGGGAGAGGCAGTCAGACCCTCCCCTGTGGCTCCACAGGGATCCCCTCTGCCCAGCTACATAGGGACCGATCCAGCCCCTGGAGCTGTCCTGCACCTCACTGGGTACCCGCAGTCAGAACATTTATGGGGCTTGGGAGCAGTAGGGTGGGCACGGCCCCTCCCAACCACCTGCTGTTTTGGAGTGAGCATTCAGAGCTTCGCAGAGGTACCCAAAAACACAGATCCTGCAAAACCAGTACACATCACCCTGGTTCTCCAGGCCCCAGCCGACAGGTGGGGAAACTGAGGCACAGCTGCACATCACACAGCTGCTGCCTCCATCACTCCTGTCCCTCCCCATGCAGGGCACAGCAGGCACTGTAAACTTGACCAGCCCCAGGCACTGCACACAATGCTGGGCAGGGGTTGCATGGTGAGAGCCCAGCTGGGCTGGGGCTGGTGGGGGTGGGAGCTGCACCTGTAGGCAGGGATGAGAGGACAGGTAGGGACCAAACTTTATGAGGTTACTGGCTGGGCCCTGGAGGCAAGCCAAGGAGATTATGTTTCTTTCCCAGGGACCCGGGCTGATCAGTGGTCAGAATCTGTCCCACTGTAGATCCTCCTGGGGCTCTGAGGATGCAGGAATGGGGATGCTTCAGGAGCAGGGGTGCTCTCACAGGGACCTGCCCTTCTCCCCACAGACCCCATAGCAGCAACCCCCATGCCCTGTGCAGGGGTATCCTTACACTCTGCAAACAGGGAGGGTCCAGAAGAGGTCTGAGAGCTAGGGCAGCCAACACAGCACATGTCAGACATTGTTGCACCTGACACCCAGGCCCTGGGGTGGGCTGGTCAGGTATTTCCGAGAAGGAGGTTAAAGATTTACTGGGAGCAGGTGGGCACTCCAGTGTCTGGCTCCCTGACATGGGTGTCAGGCTCAGCCCTCACCCCAGTGTGATGCTGACTGCTCTGGTCATAGCAAGAAAACATCAACAGCATGGAGTCATGGCAAGCACCACATGCAGAAGTGTGTCGCCACAACAGACCCCTGACTGTGCCCAGATACATCCTCAGCACCTCCCTGTTACCAATCCAGGGCTGCTCCAGAAGAAATCTGCCTTCCTATCCCACCAGCTGCCCCAAGCCCTTCTCCATTGGGGACAGGACGGGTGCTGGGCTCCCTGCTGCAGGCACAGCCGGTGGGGCCATGCTGGGACACACAAGCAGAGGAACTGCGTGCACGCTGGGTGCGCTGGAAGCACTTGCTGGAGCATGCCGCTCCCCTGGCTCTTGGCTTCCCAGGCAAACCCTGGCTCCCAGCCCTCCAGCTGGAGTGTGCAGCTATTTCAGGAAGCCCCCCGGGAAGGGGAGGGCCCAGTGACCATGTCAATCTCAGCATTCAGCTCCTATCCTTTGGGAAAAAGGGAAAAAGCCAAGCCCAGCCTAGGCTCACCTGCCCAATGCAGCACAGCAGCCTGTCACAGGAACCTGAGCTGCCACAAGCATGGGGCTATCGCAGCCTTCCAACAAAGACATGCAGTGGGCACATCCTACATCTGCCCGGGACACCAAAGCCACCCCTGCGAGTGCAGGGCAGCTCACAGTACCCTGCAACACACTGCTTGTGAGGATGGAGGGTCAGGCACTACACTGACGCCCAGAGAAACCTGCCTCTGCCAGTGCACCATCCTACCAGCCCAGTCTCAGAGAGCCCACTGGGCGAAGGCAAAGGGGAAGCACCCACAATCTGTGCCCCTCGGGAGGCACCTGGCTTGAAGGAATACCCGCACCCTTTTCCAACAGCAGGCTGTAGAGCCGCCTGCCTGGAGAGCTGGGGTGGGTGATAAGGCTGGGCAGAGCGCCTGAAAACAGGCGATAGCATCTCCAGGCACAATGAGATACCACACCCGAAGAGCCCCACAGGCAACAGGCTCACGGAGAGAGAGCATCAGCCCAAAAATCATCATGCTGGGAGAGCACCATGGTACCACAACCCCAAGTGAAAGTCCCTGAAGGGCACACCAAGTCCTACAGGAGCCCCACTGTCTTGCTCCCTGCACCACGTTCTCTGGGTCCCTGAGGGAGTGGCACACACCAGCCCACTCCCCGCACCCCTGCACTTACCAGCAGCCCCTCGCTGCACTTATCGGCCATTCCTGGAGGCTGGAGCACGGTGCCGGCTGCCCAGTGCAGGGTCCCTTCCCCGTCTGCTCTCTGTCACGCTGGCTGCGCCACCAGCACTAATGTCCTTCAATCCACCGTCAGAGCAAGCTGGGCAGAGAGGAGAAGACACCAAGAGAGATGTGACTGGTGGGGTGGGCACATCCCCACCCCAGGCCTCCCCCTCCCTCCAGGAATAGGGGGGCTGTGCCAGGCAAGTCGCTTCCTTCTACCTGCCCACTGGGTAGCAGAACTCCTGGTGGAGGATGCAGGGCCCGAGGCTGGGTGGGCTGGTGGTAGGGTCTCTTCCTGCTGGCTCCCAGCCCCTCCAGTGTCTCTGAACCCCCTGGCACCCACACGAGCGGCAGCTCCCAGGTGTTTCCCAAGAAGCAGTTAAAGATTTACCCGGTGTGGACAGACGACCTTGCGGACAGCTGGCTGCTGGCCCCCCGGCAGGTGGGCGTCAGGGGCCGCGGGCAGGAGCGGGGGCCCCTTGAGCTCTCCCCCAGCGAGAGATGAAGCTGAAGTGGCTGCAGCACACAACAGCGCCGGGACTGGGCACTGAGCGGGGCCAGCACAGGGCTCAGCTGCCGCGCAGGACACAGATGGGAAACGATTGCCTTCTGCCCCGGTGCATCGCATGCACGTGCAGCGCAGGGGGGCCGAGCCACTGGGCTCTGCCGGGTGCCAGGTGCTGCAGGACAGTGCATGGGCACAGGCATCTGCCTCCCCGGCCCTCACCCCTGCCCCAGCCTGGGGCTGCTGGAGGCCCCGGGGGGAACACCGAGGCCTGACCTCACTGGAAGGGACAGACGCTCTTGCAAAACACCAGTTTGATTGTCTGTGCAACAAGCACCGGTGTTTGCAGATCCCACACCAGTGCTCAGTACCCTTGCTGGCTGAAGAACCCCTGACCTGCACCGAGGGTCTCCAACCACCAGCAGCAGTAGTCAAACACCCCAGGGCCCATCCTCATGCTGCCATGACTCTGGAGCAATAAGCAGAAAACCTTAAAACACAGGGAAGGAGCATGGGCAGTGTAGATAAGGAGCAGGAATCCAGGGGATGTCGTGTGAGCCCCCAACCCCTCCAGCGCAGACAGGCTGCTGCCAGCAGATACCACAGATACTGCATCCCACTGCCAATGCCCTCCTCAGCAGTGGCTGCATTTCCAGGGGAGATGTCATCACTGCCACAAGCCTGGCTCCTTGCATGGCACGGGGACCTCTCAAAGGTGGGAGGTGCAGGTTCGGTGGCCTCCTCCCCATCACACACCTACCCCCAGCCAGCCAAAAGCTGCCCGCCCTGCGGCCCTGAATTCAGACCGGGAACTCATCCCGTGTGCCGGGAAGGGGGAGTGCCCAAGGGGCCGAACGGCTGCCACTCCCCTCCGGGTCTGCCAGGTGCTGATAAGCCTCCATGACTACGTAGATGCCGCTGGCGTTGGCTCCCAGCCTGGCGAGGACCAAGCGCGAAGCCAGCGGTGGTGTGGCAATGGGACGGATGCAAGGATGCCGGAGGATGCAGAATCCCCTGGGACAGCCCAGCAGGGACGAGGATGCAAAGCACTGGTGCCACAGGGTGGCTCTCCCAGAGATGCGGGATGTCATGACAGACCGGAGGGCAGCGCAGCTCGTACCTAGAGCCGGCACGGGTGGCACGGTGGAAATGGGGACACCTGGGCACCCACAGGGGCTCCCAGACAGGATGTCACACCTCGGCGGGGGGGAGGTAGCCCACGGCAATCAGCGGAAGGCCGCGGATGCCGGACCAAAGGACGGAGCCCCCGTCCCTTCCCGCCCGGCGAGCGGGCGGCCCGATGCACCGGTGCAGCCGCTGCCACCTGCGAGGCCATTTATGCCGCCAGCGTCCGCCGGGCCCGCTGCAACGGG
>VYZT01027283.1:153139-184612 GCA_013400735.1 Pomatostomus ruficeps
GCCGCCTCTCGCCCCCGCCGCTGTGCTCCGCCCCCCGCTTCGCCGCGCTCCCCAGCGCCCCGCCTCGGCACCCGCACCACGCCCGCACCGCGCCTCGCCGCACCGGGGGCACCGCGGGCACCGCGGAGGGTGAGAGCGCACGCGGTACCGCGGGCACACGGGCTACGTAAGGTACACGCACACACGCGTGGGCACACAGGGCATGCTGCACACACGGGCATGCACGGGCACACTGTGCACTTGGCACACTTAGGCACGCACATGGCATACTTGGCACGCATAGGCACCGGTATCCCACATGCAGCCCACAGGTATGTAGACATGGAGGGGCATATGCAGGCTTGCACAGGCACGTGGTGCATGTGAACATGTATGGGATGTGCGGTCACACAGAGGCTCCCACAGGGCACATATGCACCCCTGCACACACGAGTGCCTGCTCACACACGTTTGCACACACAGAGGAACTGCCACACGCAGCCTACACACACTGCCAGGGCACAGTGCCATGGCAATCCTGGGCAGTGGGATGGCCGCAGGATCCAGCCAAGATGCGAGAGGTCAGTGTGACTGTTGTGCATGTGTGCATTGTGTGGGTGCCTGTTGCACGCGTGTGGGTCACACACCTATGTGTCCATGCCTGTACATGCTGCAGCAAGTGTGTTTGCTGGCACATGTATGCACACATGTATGCATGCAAATCTGTACACTTATCGCTGTGTAGGTAGGGGTGTGCATACATGTAGTTGTACATGTTTACATCCATATGCACACACGTCTGTGGGCACCTACATGTGTGTGCAAACATTCATGCCTGTGTATGTGTGTCTGCACATGTATGGGCACATATCTGCACATGTATGGGCACGTGGGCACATGCCAACATGCATGTACACAGATGTGGATGCATGTACTGATACACATGTACCCATAAATAAGTATGTGTGTGTGTGTGTGTGTATGTTTGCCCATACCCATACGCATGTGCACACATGTGTGTGCAGCCAGTGCACGCCCCCACATCCCAGGCCAGATGTTTCCAGTAATACATGATGAGTGCGCCAGGGGCCACCCCTGGCTTGGCCTCTCACCGAGGCCTCCCTTCCCTCCCCTCTTCTTCCTGATGGGCTTCCCACATGCTGGGATGGGTGCCTGCTCTCCAGCACCCTGCCCTGCTCCCTGAATCCCTTCCAGTCCCTGCACCTTGGGGCCTTGGCACTGCACCCTGTGTCTTCAGGAAGGAGCTGCTGGGGAATGTGGCAGGGGTGCAGCCCAGCACCCCATATGCAGTAACAGCACAGCCCTTTCCACATCCCGCTGAGAATCCTTTCCACCTCCACAGCCCTGCACACCATCCCAGGGCTGACCTCCCAATGTTCCAACCAACTTGGGAAGCATCCTTTACCTGTCTTTCCACGGATCCCTGCTGTCCCTGAGGGTTGCTGCCTGGTTAGGGAAATCCTCTGCAGGGATGGGGTAGAGGTGGGGGCAGTGATGGGGTCGGTGCCCTGGGTGTGTCTGTCCAGGCTCCACTGCAGCAGTCTCACCAGCGTGCTGGGCTGCAGGATGGGAGATGGCTCCAGCACAGTTATGCACCAACTCTGCTTTCGTTTTGTAAGTATGTTAAAGCCAGAGTCAGGGCTCCCAAGCAGGAAGGGGAAGGCAGCAGCGAAACCAGCGGGTGCTCAAGTCCTCCCACGCCCTCCCAGCACCTACGCATGGCTGCTCTGCACAAGGAGCCAGGTTGCTCACTAGCACCCTTGCCCCCGGCTGCATGTGGCCTCACACTCCACCCTGCAGCCCAAATCCGGCACCCAGAACCTGAATCCAGCATCCAACACCTGGCTTCCTGAACCCAGCATCCCACACCCAGTGTCCTGTGTCAGAGCCAGAACTTGGCTGCAACCTGCACCCCTGCCCCAGGATCTGGGCTTTGGAAAGGAGCAGCCAGTTGTGGAGTTGCAGACTTGATCCTTAAGGAATGGATTTCTGTGGATGAAACTCGTGCTTTCAAACACCCTTCTTAGGATCCCTCTCACTTTCTATGCATCTCCTCTGTGTGTTCAACATGGGGAAAGAGGAGGAGGTGCCCTGCAGCCCCCAGTCGGTCAACAAGGGGCTGCTCCTTCCCCCCTGCAACCTCCGAGATGCTGCAGCATCTTTTAGCACCCTACACCTGGGTGAAAACACCTTCCCTGAAGCCTAGCTGCTTTGTGCACCCATGGCTTTGGTCATGGTCCTACCACACCAGTCAGGACTTTCCTGGGTTCTCCTGCCCAGAGACACAGCAGGAGCAGAGGCCAAATATGATCTGTGGGGTGGGAGGCTGCAGTGCCAAGGGGTTTAGGAGAGGTGTTCCGTCCTGTACTTGTGCCCCCTTCAGCCCTCTCTCCCCATCTGGTAGCAATCATCCCCCCATTCTCCTTCTTGGAGTACTCGTCCCTTTCCTTCCACACTATCCCTCCACTAGGCTGGCAGGCATCATACTGTCCCCCAAATCCTTGCATGGTGGTGGGGTGGATGCCACAGCACCCCCATCCCAGTGCCATTCAAATCTGTGAGGCTGGAAGCTTCCGTCTTTGTGGGCAGGTGCAGCGACCTCCTGGCGTCACTGCCATCTCCGTGGGGGACATGGGTCAACACGCGGGTGGCACTGCTGCCTAGGCAGCACAGCCTCTCCTCTCCTATCTGCATGGGTGCTGTTGCCTGGGAAACCATGGGCAAATGCGGGCAGGGATCCAGAGGGGTGAAGGGTGCAGAGGAAATGCCAGCTCCCAGCACCTGCAAGAGGGATGGGCTGGTTGAAACACCAACGATTCTGAAGATTTCCCACACACCAGGCCTGCAGCTCGGGTTTATGGTAATCCCCAAGTGGTTGAAGCCCTGACGTGGTCCAGGGCTTGTCCTTGAGTTCAGGGGTGCATCAAATGCAGCAGGATTTAATGCTGTCCCTGCTGTATGCCTGACATGGAAGCTGGCTCTTCACCTCCCCAGACAGATCCTGGGGTTGTGTCCCAAGCACTTCCTGAGCACTGTGAGCCCCAGGACTGCTGGGTCTGGATCTGGCCTTGAGGTCTCCCTGAGGTGGGATGCTGCATGCAGAACTGAGGGCTCCTTACCCACCCCACCTGGAATGACAGCTCCAGTGCTTGCATGTATCCTGGGGTAGGAGGCAGGGGAAGGTTGAAGTTCAGCTTTGGCATGATGGTACATCACCAAAATCAACCGGTTTTCTTTTAAATCATCTTCTTGGAGGCAGCTTAAAGCTCCCCAGGCTGCAGGTCAGCCCCAAAGGGCATGAGGCTGCCTGAGAAGCTGCAGAGACTGGGAGACCACACACTCTAGAGTGACCCTCATCCCGTCCACCCAACTTCCCACTTGAACACTGGAGCCTGGAAACGGAGTGAGCTGTTGTGGAAAAACCTCTGCCCTCAGGATGGGAGGAATGGGGATAGAAGTCCCTGCACAGGCTGACTGTGCCCACTCTGGGGATTTCACAGCTGGCCCCATATTATCACAAAGGATGCTGCAAGAGGAGCAGCAGAAGTGCTGCAGAAGTGCAGCAGAAGTGCCATAGAAGAGCCACCAGCTTGTGTTTTGTCCTCCCAGCTTTCCCATCTTTCTTTTCTCTCTGGTATGTCATCTCCATCCTGCCTGACTCATGGGGAACTGAACCGTTCTATGATAACATGTCATCTCCTTCCCCAAAGCACCCGTGATGGTATCAAAGCTCTTGGAAAGCCCCCAAAATTGTCCCTGATTTGCCAGCAATTTGAAGCCACCTTGTGCGAGATGCCTTGTTCCCCAGCATAGATCTGGCATGCTTGCAATGCTGTGAGGGCAGTGCCATGCCCCTGCTCTGACACCCCTCTGCATCCTGGGATCCCTGTCTCTGCTGTGCCAAGGGCTGCCCTTCCCCCAGCCCTACCCCAGGTTTTACCAGCAGTTCACAGCCTCTCCAGCTCCAGGCTTCCTGAGTGCCCACAGCCTGGGCGAGTGCCAGGACAGGCAAGTGACATCGGGAGGAAATTCCACAGGCATCATTGCTCCTGGTCACAGGGAGTTGCATCCCCAGCAGCCACAGCTTCTGGGGACTTTCCACTCCCGTGCCTGCGTGCCTGCTAATGACCTGGGAAAATTCCCTCACCGAGTATCCACACAGCCTGGGAGAAGCTCTGGTTTGAATGGGCAGCAAGATGGGTGTGGATGCCCAGGGGACAGCAGCCACAGCGGTTAAAGCCGGGCCCCTACACTGCCCCATTGTGCCCTCCCTGCAGCTTTCTTTGGCGGCACACACAGCACCCAGCTCACAACACAGGGCTTGTGTTTAACACCACGGTTATGTGTGGCTGGTGGGGACAGTCCTGGATACAGACAAGGGTTTCACTGCTGGGAACTCATACTTTGGCTTCAGATCCTGAGGCTGTTGTTCCTCCCTCTGCCCTGGTAATACCTGTCTGAGAGGCACAGAGCCATCTGGATGGGTTCAGCATCACCCAGGTCAGCCCTGCACTGGGCTGCCTGATCCCTGGAATGTGGCTCTCCCTTAGGTGTGGGGAGCAAGAGGGTACTAGGTCCCTTGTGCGAAGCATGTCCACCTCTCCTAATGCTGAGGAGGGCAGCACACAGTTCCCTGCCCCAGTGCAGTGTGCTACAGAGAGCATGACAGCTGGGGTGCCTTGGGCTGCCCAAAATAGCTGTCTCTTGTCCCCCACTGCCTGATCGCTGGGAGCTATCCCATGGCAGTGCTCCATGGACCTGGAGCAGCAGGAAGCAGTGTTGTAATGCTCAGCCTGCCACCCATGGGCTGCAGAACACCCTGGGCTGGGACAAGCTTCGCCACAGGGGCTGTGTCCCTGCCATGCCCTGGTACATCCTCAGGCAATTCTGCCTGGGGATGGTGTGTGGCTGTAGCCCTGGGCCTTGTCAAACCCACCTTTGCCGCCTAGACAGGGTTAGTTGGTGCCCTGAGGTTCAGCAAGGCTTGCGGAAATGCTCCCAGCTCCCGTTGCAACTTGGCAGCCAACCATATGCTGCAGGGTGCACACCCTCCCTCCCCCAGCCCCCATCCCCTTCCCCATCCTGTTCCCCTTTTGCCTCAAGCACCTTCCTCTCTCTGGCCTGGACAGCTGGTTCTTGGGTCCTGGCAAAAGGGGGTGGTGTTGCTGCCCTGTCCGGGGCTGATGCTGTGTCCCCAGGGAGTGGTGGGCAGACAGGCACACGGGCATAAATCACACCTGGATGCTGAGGCTGGGCTGGGCAACATCCCTGGGGTAGTAGCACTCCCACAGAGAACGGGTTGAGGGACAAGGGACAATAGGTGCATCAGCCTGGCAAAGCAGCAGCCAGTACATGGCCCCGTATGACATTTGCCCGTCGTGCAAGTCCCTGGAGAGAGGCCCCAAGGCCATCTCCTTTGCATCCTCAAGGGCAGTGAGGAGACTGAGGTGCTGTCCACCCTGCATGACACAGGGGTTTCAGTTCCCTTTGGGGCATTTCCATGACGTTTCTCCTCACCCATCCTCTGACTACTGGTGAAATTCCCTTTGGGGAAATGAGCCAAGCATCCCCATGGAGGAGGGACACACAATGACATCATCGGAGCAGGAGCCCTAGGAAACAGCCCATCCCCCTGCAGCTCTGACAGGCTACAGCCAGGGTGCTGCTGTGGTCCTGGGCAGGAGTTAGTGACCCGTGTAACAGCAAGCCTGAGCAGGCCCAGACCTATGCTGTGGGTATCCCTTGGCTCCGGGCTAAGTTCATCCAGGTTAGAAACTGGGCTGTAACAGAGGAGTCAGCAGGCAGCTCACACCTGGTACCTGCCATGTGCATATCTGTGCCTTTATGTGAAACAGCAGCAGGAATTTCTCATATCAGCATCTTTCTTTTGGGCAGTAAAATACTGAATAGAGCTGTTTTCTTCTAAGGAAATTCTATAATAGCTCAAATGACTAAACTGGAATAACCCTTTCTACTGACAGGATCTGCATGGTGTGCTCCAGTCCGTGGTGTGGGCTGGAGGTCTGTTCAATGCTGGTCTGTTCTCTCAGGGCTCCTGCATGTCAAGGGATCTAAGATTATCTGTAGTAGTCACTTTATAGTGTGAGCTCTATTAAATAGCATTTTAAATGTCACATAAAGAATCTGAGTGCCTTTCTCACTGGACTCATGACAATCCAGCACATTCTGGTGCAAAAAGGAAACCAGCTGCATTAGGAGTGGAAGTCCGAGAGTGGGAGGGGGCTGCTGGAGGGCTCCATGGTTGAAGCCCATGGACCCCGGGACAGGTAATTCTAGATAGAATTCCTGCTGCTGGCAGAGGTGAGCGGGTTCTACAGCTGCTGCCAGCAGACACGTCCAGATCTGAATGCTGGGGACCCCCTAAGCAGCTGGAGGGGCTCCCCCCAGCACATATCCAGAAAGACAGAGGCAGCCATGCCACATGGACAGAGCTCAGGTGGGACCCAACCTTGCTCAGTGAGGGTCACCTCTCTGCCCGCCTGTTCCGCAGCTCGTCCCGTTCTGTGCAGGGGACCCCGGGGGACCTGGAGATGCTGAGCACTCACATTCGCGGGCAAAGGTGCCGGGGCCCGAAGGCGAGCTGGAGGCAGAAGGAGATGGAGGAGGAGTGGGACCAGGAAGGAGCCGCACTCCCTCTGCGGACCGCTGCTGCTCACTGCAGCCACCGGCAAAGCAGCGGTCCTTGATCCTGCCTGGCTCCTATGGCTCCCTCAGGGATACTGTTCCCCACGGGCAGTGGGCACAGCCCGGCATGGGTCCTTTAGCCCTCGCTGCTGGCAGATACAAGGGTTGTCACCTTCTGGGGTGTGTCCCACGCCTGGTGTGTGCCGGTGCTGCCGAGCACCCATTACCCCTATAACCAAAATGGCTCATGTCTCCCTGTGGAGGGCTTGCAGGAGCTCCATGTGTAAAGTTGGAGGGGGGGAGAGCAGATAAAATCAGATATCACAGCAGATAAAATCCAGATATCCCTGCTGAGAGTGTCCCCAAGTCTGAAAACACGCTCTGGAAAGTCTGAGGACCGGGATAGGCAGCCTCTGGGCAAGGCCAGGCTCTGCCATGCAGAGCTGCCTGTCCTAGGGACACTCACCCCTGCAAGCTCCACCGTGCAGCTTTGCAGCTGTTAATGTGACTTGGCAGCAGCAAGGGAAGCAGGGGACAGAGGGGACAGCTGGAAAAGACTGAGAAGGATGGCCCAGACCTGGGGATCAGCTGGGTATATGGTCCCCATGGGGTGGTGTGAGATGCTGGAGAGATGGGCATGGAGGCACTGTTCAGGCTGGCCAGCCCTTAGCTCCCACTGCTCAGAGACAGAGTCGTCTAGGACTTCTTTTCATCTGTGAGGCAGGGATTTTAGGACAAGCTGGAGGTAAAAGGCTTAGTGTCAGAGTAGAATGAAGTGCAGTGCATTTCTGGGAAGACACGGGGCTGGCTGTCTTAGCTGTCAGGGACAATCACAGGCTGGTGGGCATTGCATTTGTCCTGGAGAAACAGCAGAGTTTGAGATGGGATCTAATTAATAAAGACTGAGTGGGTAGGCATCCTAATGCACGTTGCCTTTGCCTCGTGTAAACTCGACCTCACCTGTCCAAAACCATTGAGTCCCTTTCCAAGACAAGGAATTAACTTGTTAAAGGCACTGGTCAGACCAGCAAGGAGTCTGGTGAGATGAGCACGGTGGCACGTCCACACAGCACAGGGCTGCAAGTGCTAAAGGGTGCTCGGGTGAGTGTCCACGGCACTGCACAGAGGGTGCACATGGGACATGGGGCAGCCAAGTCTGTGGGTGCCTGGACACTTCTCTGTGCTTCACTGCAGGGCAGGGGAAATGCCAAACCTCTTCTCTCCAGACGATGCTGTAGCAATGAGCAACCCCTCAGAGCCACATGTTGAGCAGATGGAAACTGTGGGAGCAAAACGCCGCATTTCACCGAAAGCTGGGTGAAGGGGAAGAAGGGGACAGCGGGCCTGGCTGGCAGGGGACAGTGCTGCCTCGGGGCTGAGGGAACGCAAACCCCGGAGCTCCGACAGCCGAGAGCGGCAGCGGGGAGCTCCGGGTGTCCCGCTGCCGGCAGAGGGAGGCAGACACCGCGGCGGCGGCGGGGGATGCTCCGCACGGCCCCGCCGGCTCGGCACCGGTGGCCGGAGGGACAGGCGCACAGGGGCACGGCCGGCTGAGTCGAGGGGGGACAGCGTGCCCCACGACCCCGGGCTGCTCCAAGCCCACCCGGCTGAGCTCCGGACTGCAATTTCCGGATGTAGCCCTGAGATTGTTTCCAACCCCACAACCAGCCTCACATGACACTGACCACAGGGACAGTCAGTTTGTGTCAGAGAAGATAGGGACCCATCCTGGTGGCACTGGGGTCCTCACTGCATGGGCTTGCAGCCTGTGCCATCATCCTTGGGAACCCTGTCCCTCTGGGATGCAGCCTTATCCTGTTTCATGAGAAGTGCTGCTGTGCCCACAGCTGTGCTCCTGTGCCTCACACCCCACAGTGGATGTCAGTCCGGGGGGTGACAGTTCTGGGGCACATCTGGTGCCACTGGTGTACCCACTGCCTGAGTTGATGCGCCAACTCAAACTACACCAGGAGCTCCCGACGGCCATCAGCACTGGCTGGTGCCTGGGTGTGTCCCCAGCTAAATTTAAAGGACTTTGTGGTATAAATATCCTCGGTCTTAAATAAACAGAAGCTAGATGTTTATCAGGGCCTTCCTGGCAGCCCCAATCCAACATGCTGGGCACCCCACACAGTCTCTGTGGTCCTCCTCAGGCTGTCCCCTCTGCCAACAGCACAGCTGGGTCCTGCACAGCCCTACAGGGACACAGGCACAGGGTCCTGCCCCACACCATGGCCTTGCTCTGATCCCACCAGGCCCTCAGTGGTAAAGATCCAGCAGGCACTTGCTCCTCCGATGTTGACTCCTGCAGTTTCCTGGTGGGAGTGGGGATGGCCCCAGGCCCTGTGCTGTCATCTGCCACCAGCCCTGTTTTCCTGGTGCCCTGGGAACAGGTTTGTGTGGAGACACAGAGGGCTGGGGTTGGCATCCTGGCAGTTGCTGTGGCTGGTATGGGGACCACTGTAGGGATCTGTGCCACCACTGCTGGAGTCCTGGGGACCCTGAGGCATCCTGGGCCTAGCTCCAGAGCTGGTGCATGGAGTGTCCCTGGGCTGTGCTGGCACTGCCCCTTGGGGACTGACCACCCTGGGACCACCGTGGGTCAAGAGCCACTGCCACCATTAGGGATGAAGCCTGGACCACAGTGGGGGAAGGAACCAGGCTACAATGTGGGGTGAAGTTTGAGGTGTTGTGGGGGAGCCAGGAACACATGAATGTGAGGTGAGGACCAGGCAGAGTGGCAGGAGAAGCCTCTCAGCAGTGGCAGAAGGCTCCCATGGGCTCAGGACCCATGTTTCTCCTAGTTGTTCCTGGACTACCCATTTCCAGCCCCTGTCCTGCATCCTGCATATCCAGCTGTTCACTTCCATGGTCCTCACCAACCTGCCCAAGCTGTGTTACACAGCCCTCCAACTCACAGCTCCCATCATGAGGCCTCTGAAATCCTCCCGTTGCACACAGGGGCTGGAGCATCCCTCTGCAAGAGCCAGCAGCTTCTCTGCACCCCATGGCTGGGACAGGAGCACAGACTGAGCTGAAGAGGGATGCTCTGAAGGGGATGCTGCTCAGAACAAACCCCATTGTGCTGTACCATGGGGTGGTGTCAAGGTTTAACCTCAGCTGGCAACTAAGTACCACACAACTGTTCTTCACTTTCCCTTCTTACTCCTCCACCAATGGCATAGGGAGGAGAATCAGGAAAGAAAATAAGATAGAACTCATGGGTTGTGATAAGAACATCGGCCTGTGGGTATGCTGAGCTGTCAGCAGGTTGGCCACACCTTGCAGAGGTGTGAGGGGAAACCTCTGGCATATCCACTCCTGGTAAAAGGTCATCAGAATTTGCCCAGAGCTGGTCTCCAGTACTGTCAAACTCTTCCTGGCTAGCTCAGATCCATCCTCCTCACCATCTGCAGCCCAAGGTTAATGAATACCTCCAGGGTACACAACTGGAGGGTCATTAAACAGCAGTTGAACAAGATGGGGCTGCCAGCAGCACTCGAACAAAGAGGGCTGATTCACTGTTTGCCCTGTAACAATATTTACCATGGCCGGGAGTGAGGGAATGTTTGTGCGGGACAGGACAACGAGGCGACACGGGGACCGGCAGGGGAGTGTGACAGTGCCAGGAAGAGGACCGCTCACCCTGCTGCAGTCCTGCCAACTGCAGGTAGGGTGCCCGGCATGGCCACCTGTGCCCTCGGCTCAGCAGGGTGTCCTTGTGTCCCCTTGGTGTGTCTATCCACCCTGGGGAACCGAAGCCACCTCCATGAGTGCCCAACCTTCCTCATGCTAGCAGACTGCTCCAGTATTCTTGCTGGCATGTTGTCATCATCTCAGCCTGTTTCCCAATGAGGCAGGGAGCTGGGGACAAGGACAACAGGGGTGTATGTACCTGGCTGAAGGTGGGGAAAATCCTCCCCCAGGGGACGCTGATGTGAGGCTGCTTGTGGCTCAGGTGTGACTGAGTGGGGACGCTATAGGGGAACCTGTGTCTTCATTGATCCTCATTTGTCTCCTTTGCTATCCCCAGAAAGCCAATGCTTTCAGGATCATTTGCTGATCAGCTCACTACCTAATTAGTCCTGACTGAAAATGTGTCACGTGCATAGCCAGTATGTTCATGCTCAGACATACGTGTACACGCACACACACGTGTCAGTGTGTACTCAGCAGCCTGAAGGCCAGGACACCCATAGAGGAACATGCAGACTCCTCTGGGAGATGCTAAGACACGAGAGGTGTTCAGCAAAGACGCTACTTCATGCCAGGGCCTGCCACGCAGCCAGCTTCCCTAACACAGCAGTGATGGGCTGGGGCATGCAGGCCATACCCTCCCCATGAGCCCTCCAGCCGCTCTGGCTCCCAGCCCTCTCAGCTCTGCCTGGCACAGCCTTTTCCCAAAGTAGTGCATATACCGCGCCTTGCTGGGGCCTCTCAGCACCCCACTAGGACCATGCCCCCACCCGTATGCCAGGACGGGAACTGCTGGTTCTGGGCTGTTGGTGGTCAGTAGCTGGTGGGATCAGGAAGCACCCTCCAGCTCCTTCCAGCACGTGCACCCAGCATAGGGGCAGTGCTGGCTGTGGTGGGTGTGCATGTTCAGCTGCAGGGTGGGTGTGCAGCTGGCACCAACCCCAGCTTCCTTCCCAGCATCCCAGCAGAGAGTCTGGACTCATGTCTGTGGGGCAGAGGGGACCCATGCACATATGGCAGCACTGTGGGTGCCTTGCCTGGTGAAGGGTGCTGTCTGCCCTGCATGTGCAGGTTCACAGTGCAGCAGCCCACCTGCACACCCCTCCTTGCCCCTCTAGGCCCTGCAGCCTCCTGGGCTGAGGGTGGGTGGGGGCAGATTCCTTTCCAGGTGGAAGATTTCTCTCCTCAGGAGCATTGAATTATCTCCAGCCTGTCGCATGCAATCCGTCTGCCTCTCTACTCTCCTGTTTGCCAGGTTACAGGCACGGCACCTGCCCCATGTGCTGACTGCACCAGAGTTCCTCCACAGGGTTCTGCCACTGCACACCATGTCCAGCCTGGCTTCCCCACATCCTTGCAGCCTTACACAGTGCAAGACCCTAGCAGGGCTGAAGTATATCCAAGCAGTGGCTAAGTGACCTTGGCTAAAGTGGGGACCCACACCCACATCCCCCAAGGCCTGAGAGCACCCTCAGCATGCAAAGGAGTGGGAGCCAGTCCTACTCCTCTCCCTGTTCTGTCCTGGCCTCTTCCAAGTACAACCCCCAGCTCAGTCCATGCAACCAGACCCTGTTCCTGGCTCCCAGCAGCCATGGACTCCAATGTGTCTCCCAAACAGTGCTGCCTGATGTGTCCTTATGCTGGGCCCTACACAGGCGAGCAGCGTGGGGGACAACTGGCCTGACATGCCTCTGCAGCGCTTGGTGCTCTGGCCGAGGGCTGAAGTGAGTTGGAGCTTGTTGTCCAGGCATCTGTCCCATCCTGGGTAAACCCTGACCACTAGAAATGTGGTGTCCAAAAACAAGACCTGATGGCTGGATGAGTTTCCCAGCTGGGACCAGGATCCTCAGGCCTGGGGGAGATAGTGCTGGGATGTCCCCACAGCTGACACACTGGGACTGGGCAGTTGAACTGGAGCCAGGACTCCCAGGTCCCAGCCAGGCTCCGGCGGCTGAGGCATCCCCTTAGCAGGACAGTACAGACGAGTGGAAACAACCAGGACTTGCTGAGTTCAGCCCTTCGGTACCCACTCTTTGCCCAGGGCATCCTCAGCCCCCTGCCTCTGTTGGGGGCAGGAGCAGAGGGGACAAAAGCCTGTCATTACCTGGCCCAGGGAAACCTCCTGTGCCCAGAGCCAGCCCCCTGCCCTGCTAATCACATTCCCCTCATTAGCCAGCCCTCATTCAGTCCTGATGAAGGGGAGCAGCAGGGGATCCAATTAGAGACAAAATGACAGGCCAGAGCAGGGATCCTGCTCTACCTGTCCTGGCCCCAGGCAAGCATCACTTGTGGGGTGAAGGCCCTGGTGGGACAATGTGGGGGACAACAGAAACGTGGTGGGTTTGTTTGGGTCTTAGTGTCCAGCACCCTTGTTCTGGACACTGATTTGATAGCACTAGAGCCAGGACAGGGGCAGCAGGTTCTGCCCACCTGCTGCTTCAGGGAATCTGCACATCCCTGTATGTGTGTGCCAGGCATGTACAGGCCTATGCACAGGTGTGCCAGGCTCTGACACCCTCAGGAATAGGTTGCTCCAGTGATGTAAATTGCGCTGTCTCTTTTGGGGCAATGCACTTGGTTTCCTCACACCACAGGAGGCCCCTGCCGCTGGCTGCAGTGGGCAGACCTGCACCCTAGGTTTACACTAAGGCTGCAGCCTGGCTTTTACCATAGCCCCATCCCTGCACCTCCACCCTACTGCCCTGTGGGGTCCACAAAGTCCTTTAGGTCCCTCCAACATGGCCCTTCCCCAGGCCATTCCCCAGGATACTTGTGGGGCTGGATGGGACCACACAACCTGAACATATCCTGGCTCTGCTAGGGCACCCAGACTTGTCAATAGCCCTGAGTCTGAGTCCCTGTGGCTGGTTGCCAGCCACGAGAGGATACAGGGCAGGCTGCAGGAGCCCGGGTTGGGAAGGGTTACAACTGCAGAAGGACAAGGTTCCCAGCACCTTCCCAGCAGGAACTACAGGGCTCATTAACCAGATGTCTATGGCAGGGGTGGGAGGGATTTCATTAGGGATGGACATCCCTGCTCAATGGCCCAGCCTCTGGGCAATGAGGGGCTCTATCCCTCCTCGATCTGGCCTTGCTTGCAAGGGAGGAGACCCTGACTCAGCAGTGGGGCTGGTCAGCCCCACACCTCCATCCCTTGGGCTGAACTAGTGATCCCCACTTCATTTGTCTCCTGTCCCTGGTGCCCTGTGCAGTGGCTGCTGGAACACCAGGGAAGAAGGAAGTCCTTCTGTCCCTCCAATGGAGATGTAGCCCCTGGATCTGGCAGGGTACCAGAGGGAACTTCTAGCCTGGGGGTCCCTCTCGCTCCCTGCAGGGGGATCATCCCACCAGGGCCATGCTTCTGCCAGGAAGAGCTGTGGGTAATTACAGACCCTGGCAGCAATGCTAATCAGAGGTTGTGGGAATAAATGGAACAGGTCCGAGTGCCTGAGGGCCTGCACTTCCCCTGCCCCAGCCAAGAGCCTGTGTGGCCAGGAGGGTGCAGAACCACAGCCTAGCATGTCTTGGGGGGCATATGCCCAGGGCTTTCCTGTGGCTGTTGGGGACGTTGAAATGGGTCTGGCATTACCACAGTACCTGAGCTGCACATTCTAGCTCTCTCCAAAGGATGCTCTTGCAGTGTATGGGGTTGGGCAGGGCTGATGGCTCAGTGCCCACAGCTTCTCTGGGGCTTAACTCAACATGTCTTTTCTGCCACACTCTCTGCTTCAGTTTCCCTATGTGCAGAAGAGGCGAGAAGGCATGTAAGCTGTCCTGCTGCCAGGGTAGGAGTTGTGACATGGCCAGAGCTACCCCAGGCAGGCTGCAGGGACAGCAAGGCGCTGCAGGGACAGCAAGGCACAGCAGGGCTCAGCATGGCAAGTGGCTTCCACGCGCCTGCCTGTGGCCATGGCTACACTCTCTGCTCAAAACTGCATCCTTACCCCCGGCATGGAGCTGCGTGTGGCTCTGGGCAAGGAAAAGATTTTCCATGGGCAGTGTGAGATCTAGCCTGTCCCCAAGGCTGAGCAGCCCCATATGGCCGGTACAATCCAGCACAGTGGGAAGGAGAGCCAAGCTCACTGGAGCCATCCCAGCCCAGCTCTGCCTGCTCAGCTCCCAGCCCCGGGCAGCCCCTGCCCTCCTGCCCAGTCCCGGGCAGTTGTCCCCAGGCTCCAGCACCAGGAGGTGCCCATGCCCACCAGCACTGCTCCTCCCGGCACGTCCTGCAGCCACAGCGGCGAACGAGCGGCGCCCGCGATGCCCGCCCGGGCCTGACTCGCCCAGCCAGTCCAGCCGCCCCGACCGCCCGGCAGAGGCGGCAGCTTTGTCCCCGTGCCTCCCGCCCTGCCGTGACTCAGTGCCCGCCCGCAGCCAGCGCTCGCAGCCCTGCTGCCTCACCACCCCCCTCAAATCACCCGGGCAGGGAGCTGGCCAGCACTGGGGAGGGATTCTGAAGCCGGGCACGGAGGTGGAAAGGCAGGGCAGGAGCCAAGGAGATGTGTTGCCCCAGCTTGGTGCTCCAGGAACTTGTCCATCCAGATGGGGAAGAGGAAGGTGCCAAGCAACCATCCGGGAAATCGCAGCAAGACCCAACATGACTGGCCTGACAGGCTGGGAAACAGCCGGAAAGAGACAGCCTGGTCCCCGTGTCACGGCTTGGAACCACTGCTGTGGGGAGAGGCACCAGGAAGGGCTCAGGGCTGTTCCCCAGCCACCTGCTTGCACGAGAACTCACTGGCTGCTGGCACTGAATGAGCCAGTGGTGCTATCTGGCATGCTGCTGTGTGCTGGGAGTTGCTGCCATGGACACTTGCACGTGTTTGCGTGTGGCACAGGTGGACAGACATACACCTGACATCATTTGCACCTTGCAGTGCACATGCAATGTATACACACACACACCACCCACACACACAGCTCCTACAACCCCTTCTACACTGTCCTCCCCAGGAGTGAGGCACATGCCTGGACATATATCCCACAGGCCTGTACAGGCCTCCCCACACCCCTCCAGACATGCTGTGCATACCTCAGTATCCCACACACACATCTGCACCACTCAAATGCCCCCATGGGAATGCATGTGCACCCCTCACACGCATGCACACCCTGCACATGTCTATACATGCCTATGCATGTCCTACACATGCACACACATCACATACACACCCACCATATCCGTGCATGCCTGAGTGAGCTCAGACCCCACACGATGTATCCCCCACATTCCCCACACCCCTCACACATGCAAACCTCCATGTGCCCTCTCACTAGCGCCCTTCTCCTCACTCCTTCCCCGGCCACATGGGTTCAGTTTGGGCTCGCGTGTGCCTGCACATCACATAGGGATATGGACACACAGTGCATCACCATGGACACCCACAGACCACACAGACTCCCGCCACACATCCCCACATTCCTGTCCATCCTGCACTCACACTGGTTCCCCTCCTGGCTGTTCCTCCAGGGGTTGTCTCACTGTGGGGCTGGTGGAGTGCTATAGTGGGCTGATCACACAGACTCCTCCACCCATGTGGCCATGCTGCCCTGGGCCAGCTATGCCTTGGCAAAGTCACTGCACACACTGGTGTGAGCCAAGGGCCCCATGGTGGGGCAGGAATCATGTCCGTGCTGGGGGTCACACATCACTCTGGTGCTGGGTCTTGGCAATTGCTGGCATCCTTGTGCCGGGCTCCACAGTGGATGGAAGAGACAGGTGATGGGAGAGGCATGTCCACTCCTTGCTGACAGTGAGCCATCCCGAGGTGCTGGCAGGGGATTGTGGGTGGGAGCCCCATTCATCTCTCCCTCTGCACCCCACCCCCACAGTAAGCACCCAGTGCCACTAGTCAAGTGCTTCCCATGTGCCTGAGCCTTGGTTATGGCTACTCTTGCAAATGCCAGTCCAGACCCAGGGCTGGGGGCCAGCACTGCTGACATGTCTGGATGGGGACATGGGACAGTGCGCATGGAACTGAGCAGGGGCCAGGGCCGGGGCAGGCTGGCTGCCAGCAGGGTGAGGTTGCTGGCAACACTGCTGCACTCTTCGAAAGAGTCAAGTACCGTGGTGAGCCGGGACAGGAGGCAGCAGGAGGTTAGTGATGCAGTGTCTGGAGCTGGAGAGCTGGGAAGTGGTGGCAGAGGATGCAAACTCCTTCCCTGGGATGCTTGGGGAAAAGGGTACAAAGGTGAGTGGTCCCCATGGGGCACAGGACCTCCAGCACCAAAGCTTCCCCAGAGCAAGGCAGGAGCATTTGCACAATTGTCCTAGAGTCAAGGGCAGGAAACTCATCTCTAAGGCAGGGCAGTGTGACCTGGAGCAAACACACACACATAGGTGCCCATTGCCTTGCATGGAGCCGTGCACAGCCACTGGAGCCAGCACAGACTGCTGGCACAGTCAGGCACAGGTACAGGTTTTGGCAGCAGAGGTGTTGATGACTCAGAGTGGAGCAGAATGTGGAAAATGCAGCCTGGCCGCAATGCCACGTGAGAGGCAGGCAGGGCTGGGCCTGCCAGTGGCCAGGCTCCAGCGCCGCATGCACCGCGCTGGGTGATGGATGCGCAGCCAGGGCAGCGAGGGCGCCTGCTGACGAGGCACCGCCAGGGCCCTCATTACCTGCGTGGGCCGTGAGGACGGGCTCAGCTCGCCCTCCTCCACAGTGTTGAGCAAGCCTGCGGGAAGCTGGCATGGTGCGGCTGCCCACACGCCCCTCAGCAGCAACCGGACGGGATGCTTTGGGAGCCCAGGGGCCACCAACAAAGCCCTGACCCAATGCAGCCCTGCGCTGAAGGTGGTGGTGAGTGGCAGCTCCAATGGTGATCAACAGCACGTGGGCTGGGTGAACTGATTCTGCCTGGCCTTGCAGGGTGGTCAGGTGTGGGGACTAGGGACCCCAGCTCTGTGTTTTGTCCCCCTCTGTGATGTGCCACTGCCCTGGTGCCCATGGATGCTGTCTGTGTCCGCACTGCCCTGTGGTACCCCAGCCCAGCTTTCCCCAGGTGTATTTGCTCCCAAACAGACATCATGCTGCTGGAAAAAGCTGCCCAGGGACCCTTCAGTCCTCCCTGGGTGTCATTTGGAGGTGGCATGAGCTGTTCTCTGATCCCAAGTGCCTCCAACTACCCCAGGACAAGCAAAGAATGGCCCTGGAGACCAGCTATTGCTGGCAAAACCAGTAACACTGGCATTTGCAGGTGACGTTGCCTTCAGCCAGGCATAGAGACGGCGGCAGCAGCTCCTGGGTGGCCAAATTCTTCACCTAGGGTAGAGCTTGCGACTCCCTCTGGGCAGGGCCGATGCGTGTCCAAAGGGAAGTGGCCAAGGGATTTAATGCCCCAGGGAGAGGAAAATGCTGCAGAGAGGTGGATCCCAGACGGCAGCTCTCCTGAAGCACCCCGGGATCACAGGCAAGACTTGGGCTGGCAGCACGGACAGGAACGAGGCCGGCTGCAATCCAATTAACCGTGGTGCTCAGTCGCTAGGTCAAATGCCCAGCTGAGTGAGGCCATTGACTTAGCAGCACAGGCTGAATCCAGTCTGCAAAGTGTAAGGGGGTCTGTTGGCATCTTCTCTTCTACTGAAGACTGTGCTGATGACTCCATCTTGGACAAGAGACAAGTCCTTGGGGTCCAGGTGGGGTGCACATAGTGTCCAGAGACTGGATTTGAGGGGAACAGCCATATGACACATGCCCGCTTGTCCTCTCCTAAGAAGGGACAATTTGAAAAAACAAAGACCAGGGACAGAGGGGTTCAGGAACCAGGGAGCACTCCCAGTGGAGCGGTCTGTCTCAAGGCCGTGGAGGTGTTTACAGGGAGGACTGTTTTGGACGTCTGGAAAATGGGGTGAAAGTCAAGAGGTGAAGCTGTAGCTGGGGTAGGAACATCTGGAGACAGAGAGCACCCTCTGGACCACAGGCAGTGAAAGGCAGGAGGGCAGGAAGCTGTGGGCTCAAAATGACTCAGGTTAGAGTCATGGCCAAAGAAAAGGTGAGATACTTGGATAAGAACCGCAGCTGACTCAGAGTTTCCACCTCTACCAGAGGGTGACCACAGAGAATGACCAGGGACCATTTGGTACCCTCTTTGCATGGAGGCAGTGTTGGGAGGAGGAGGCCATTGCACCCCATTGCCTTTGGGAACTCAGAGTTCAGATCTGTGGTGGGGAGCAGCACCCACCGACTCCCCAGGACCTCATTCCAGGACTGGTTCCCAGGGGAATCCCAGCAGGAGCCCAGCAGCCAGCCTGGGAACCTGGGCTGAGAGCCCATACCTTCCTGGAGTGCCTAGGCAGAGGCTGTTTGAATTAAATAGGAGAGATTTCCCCCTTATTAGCAGGCTATTAATCACATTCAGGTTTGTTTTTTTTTTTTTAAATTGAGCTGTTGCACAACAGGTTGAGTAACAGCCTAATAACAGGCTGTAAATCTCAGTTTGCTCTTGGGAGATTACAGATGTTAATAGCAGATAATGACCCACAACTCACGAGCTTCTCCTCTCCCCCACCTCTTTGATCCCTCTGCTCCTCCCCTCACTGTACCCAGCCTCCCAGCAGGGGTGCAGGGAGACCCCCCCCAAAAATCCAAGCTACCCAGTAATCCTCCCATCACCAGCATCCAGCAGAGCTGGGGTCCAACGTCCCATCCCTCACTGCCCACCTCACCAGTTCCCACCAACTACAACTTCTCCTGCAGCCCCCAACCACCACCCGTGCTGTCACCCTTCACTTCTCTGAAGCTCTGGTTTTGGGGTCCTTGGCTCCATATGCTGGTTCACACAATGCATCTTTAGCCATGGGAGTGCAAGGAGAAGCAAAACATCAGTGCCTCCACTTTCTTGTCTTTGCAGCAGTGCTCCTGCAGCTTGTGGGTCCTGGCTAGGAGCCAAGTGCCTGCAGGATTTGTGCAGGACAGGACAGTTGGGTCAGGCAGAGCTTGGCCCCAGCCCTCAGCCTGTTCCTGCCAGACCCTGGGCATCATCCCATGTCTTCCCTGCTGCAATCAGTGTGGGGGGCCAAGCCTCATGCACACTCAGGGGCTGCTCTTGGGCGTGCTACCACCCTGGATGTGGCAAGACCAGAGCACATCACACGCTGCAGGAGACTGTTGCACTGTAGGGACCCACTTGCTGCCACAGCAGCTGTGCAGGGGAGCTAAACTCTACAGAACCTCCTGAGGAGGGTTCCAAAGCCAGTCCTCTCCCCACTTCTGCCTACTTCCTCATCCCTACCTGGCCCATCTGCCCCTCCCTGACCCAGAACCCCTTTTCCAAAATGGCGATTTACAACTTGGACACATCCCAACGTGACTTTTTGTTCTCCCTGGGTGCATGCAAACGTTGCCTGCATCCTTCCCCCAGGATGCGCACATCCCTGCAAGCCCTGGGGCAGCTGGGTGAGGTGTTGGCTGAGCAGGGCTCAGCTCAGCCCCAGGTACTGCTCTAGGGACTAGAACAGTCCCAACAGGACTCCCCCTCTCCCTGTCCCATGCACTGGCTGGGAGCAGGAGGATGGAGGGACCCTGTGGAAGGGATTGGGGATTCCCCTCAAGAGGGTGGAACAGCAGGAAAAAAGGAGCGGAGGATTACTTTCTTTTCCCCTGTCCTGGATCTGGCACCTCCAAGCCAGGGCACAGGAACAGGGTGTCAATGATGCAGCCTTGGTCATGGGGTGTGAGGTCCCCCAGGCTCAGGTGATATCCCCCATGGGTGGCAGCCATTCCTGCCAGCACCCCAAAGGATGTGGGCCCATGGAGGGAGCAGGGGCTGGTAAGAGCAATGGGATGGGTTGCAGGAGGGGTCACCCAGCAGGCAGGGCTGGTGAATCACTGCCAACTTTCCCTGCCAGGGTGGGACCGCCGCAGCCACCTGGCATCCTGCTGGTTGCACTGGAAGCACCAAACCACCATCAGGCGTGAAAAACCACCACCTTGCCCCAAGAGCTCTCCCCTGGCATGTGGGGGGCAGCTCTTGATCATGCCAGGAGCCTATCCCCATCTCCAGCAAGCCAGATCAGACATGGCTCAGCCAGTGGTCAAGCCCCATCCCTTGTACAGGCACTTGAGGGCCCCCACCCTGCTCCTTGCCAAAGGGTGCAGACATTTGGAGGGTGCTGTATCCCCCTGAGGCCAGGCAGACCCCAGTGCAAGTGCTCCTGCCACACTGTGTGTACCCAGGCGCTGTGTACACATCAGCACCATATGGCAACAGTTGCTGGCGCCACGAGTCGGGTATGGAGAAGGATGGGGAAGCAGCTGTGTTTGCCATGAGCAGTGACTGCTGGCCAGAAGCTGTGGGCCAGCGCCCTGGATGGCACCAAGCCAGCGCAGCCAGCACCCCTGTGTCTCTGAGTAGGTGTCCTCATGTCCCTCCAGGAGTACTGTGCAGTCCCTTCAGCAGACCTAGATCCTGCTGCAGATTGACCCTAGGAGAGCTGTAGCCAGGAGCCCATTCAGGCTGGGCATGGTCTCCAGTACCTGCCTATGGCAAGGATTATGCAGTGACCCAAGGGGGGTCTAGGGTCTGCCTCAGGAGGAGGAGTAGGACCACCAGCCCATGGTGTGGGAGCACCCAGTGCATGCCTCCAGATTCAGGGATGGCTCAGGTCTGTCCTGCCTGCAGGTGCACTGTGATGACACCTTGGGCAGTGTCCTTTCCACTCCCAGGGAAGGTTCTCTGTGGTGACCCTGGGGGGTGCAGAGGATGAGCAAGGAGGAAAGCACTTTCTCAAGAGGAGAAGATGCTGGCTGGTCTGCAAGCACATCTTGGGGGATGTAGCAGCCACAGCCAGGACACCCTGAGGTGCTGGTTGAACCACCCAGCTGAGCCTCCAGCATCCAGCACCCTCTTACATGAATGCCAAGCAGTACTCTCCCTGTTGGTACGTGGCACCAGGGCTGCCAGTCCTTTCTCTAGGGACACCTTGCAGTGGGATAAAGACAGTGCCACTCCCTGGTGCAGGGAATGTGGGCCAGGGCTGCCTCAGCCAGTTTCCTTTCGGATGTTATTAGTAACCCCATTAATGAGTCACAGTGTTTGTGGGTGCTCTTGTCCTGTTCTGGCCCCATGGTTCCCTCAGGCCAGTGGTGGGGGCTGTAGCCCCCTCCCCAGTCTGTCCATGGCCATGTTCCTCCACAATATGCATGGGGACAAAAGAAGTCCTATAGGGAACAAAACTACAGCAGTGGGGTGCTGGAGTGAGCAGGCTGGATGGGGCTTTAAGCAGCCTCGTCTAGTGGAAGGTGTCCCTGCCCACGGCAGGCAGGTTGGAACTAGATGGTCGTTAGGGTCCCTTTCAACCCAAATCATTCTATGATTCTATGAGAGGGGTGCAGGCAGTGGCCGCATCCTGCACTCAAGGAGGGCTGGTGGTCCTTCATCATCCGTGTTCCTTGGACTTCCCCCAGCCAGGGCTCCCCAGGAGAGGGGTGACAGCCACTCTGGCACTGATGAAAGGTGGCCGAGGGGAGGTTTGTGGCCGGGAGGCTGCTATAATGGAGCCGGGGACCTTTGATGTGCAGAGCCCCGGCCCCGCTGATTGCATTAGCGGGTTTAGTGCCCGAGCAGGCTCCCAGCCTCGCTGCTATCAGGAGCTGACGAGCCGCTAAAGGGCCCAGTTCCCATTTTAGATACAAATGACCCTACAATTGTGTACTTGGAGGGCAGAAGGATCCCCACACATCGCCTTCGGTGGAAGAAGACCCGGCTAGAGACTAAAAGTTCCAGATGGCTGGAGTGGCCCGTAATAGTCCCACTGATGGCTCCAGTGCGGGGTTCCTTCCCGGAATCAGCCTCTTTACGGGAAGTGCAGATTCCCGGAGCAATCTCCTACCATCCCCACCAACAGCCGGGGCTGCCTTCATGTCCCGCTGTCTGACACTAATGTCCCCGGGGCAGGCGGCCCGTGCTCCTGCCCCGGCTTTGAAGTGCATCAGATTGGGCTAGTGGAAAGGTACAGCCACCTGACCCACACCGGAGTGGCTGCAGGAGGCGATACCCCTCCCCAGGGCAGAGATGGTGTGGGGGAGGTGACCAGGCACGGCCGGGTGCCCCCAAGTCCCTGTGCCCGCTGTGGCCCGGTTTGCACCAAGTGAATTGGAACAGGTTTACTGGGGCAAACCCTGGTTCAAGTAATTTTAGGGGCATCCTGGCTCCCTAAGTCCACCCAAGGGCTAAGAGCGAGGTTGGGCCACTAGGTGTGGCAGCCTTGGGTGGGGGGTGAGCTGCCCACCAACCCATGGCTCCTATCCCCCACCCCTGGGCTGTAAGTTTGTGAGGGCAGGCTCAGCAAAGGGCTTGGTTTTGGGGAAAGCCTGGGATGCAGGGCTGGGCTCTCCCCATGTGATCCCTTGCCCACTGACCCAGGAACAGCCCAACAAACAGTCCTGTAGAGTCCCCCAGCTCCATGGAGAGAGCTCCACTGTCCCACAGAACCTCACTTCAGCCTCTTAGAAACTCCACCTGCTCCCCAAGATCCTCCCCTCCAGGGCAGAAAGAGGGATGCAGGGTCATGCATGGGGGGCAGCAGTGGGGCCAAGGTAGACTTACAGCTTTAAACCCCTGAGATCCCCTCTCCACCCCCTTCAATTCTTCCTATCTCATGCTGTAGGCAGAGCAGCCTCCACACCATCACATGTGCCATGATTTCAGTCAGGCCTCATTCATTTTACATGTCTGGGAGGGGAGATGGATTTCACCCAGCACCCTACATATTGTGAGGCAGAACAGACTGAATCAACATGGTGCAGAGCAGGGGACCTCAGTATCCTGCACAGTGCCTCATGGTCATTACAGTTTTCCAAAACAAGAAGGCAGGCAGGCAGGTGCACAGGACACAACCTCTATGTCCGTTCCTGTAAAACCATAGGACTCTGCTTTGATGTAGGTGGAAAATTCCCTGTTTGGCTGTGAATCTGTGGGGCTGGGGACTCCAACACTGGCTACACTCAGTGAGGAATTAAAAGTGTGTTTTTTGGGAAAGATTTTTCCACTCTTGATTGGGGAGGTGACATCCGAACTTTATTTTCCTTTCCATGCTGGGACACGTGCCAGTGGGGCCAACCGGTCCCTGGGGAGCCACGGGACACTGCACTGAGCTGACACGAGGGAGGCAGTGGTGGAGCGGGACTGAGGCACATCAGGGAAGATGGAGCCAGGGAAAATGGAGGCCACTAGAGGCTGGGTTTGGGCTCGAGGCTGTTTGCCTGTAGCCAGAACACGCACTGAGGTTGGGCAGGGAGCCGGCTCGGTTGTGGATTTTAAAACAGCACCTTGTCTGCCAAGGACCCTCCTACTCTGCCACGGGCTGGGTGGATCCTGGCCCGGCTGTGCACCTTGTGTTGCTGGCGAAATGCTGCATGCCTGGCCGGCTCCTCTCCAGCGCTGCAGCTGCTGTGGGGCCGGGAGGCAGGGAGCGGTGTGCTGGCTGCGCCTGCCACACGCCTGGCTGTGGCCGTGCACCAGCTCAGGTCAGGGACAAGCAGCGTGTGGCCACCCCCAGGCACTGTCCAGGGGACACTTATCCCCTGTCAGCCTCTGGACAGGCTGCTGAGCTCCAGCTGGAGAGGAGCATCCCCATCTCCTGGCATTGTCCCCAGCAGATGAGTGTTCCAGGGACTATTCAGCCAAGTGGTCTCTGCTTGGGACCACATTTTTGTGGGATAGCACTGCCCCTTCTGCCTACTTCCCATAAGGCACAAGCTTAGGGCAGGAGCAAACCGGGTACGCCATACGAGAGCCACCCAGACAGCGAGGAGGAGAGTGGGGTGTGACTGCTCAGTTCGGGAAAGTTCAGGCTTCCCTTAGTCTCTGTCCCAGGACATTGGCCCACAATCCCACAGGTTGCAAAAGGAAATCAAGTCCCCTCTGGAGCAAAGTCTTACGAGAACCAACCATCCAAGACACCTGGTGCCCTGTCAGCCCTGTGGAAAACTGGGGATTGAAGGCTGTAATAAGGATCTTCCTTCATCTTTTTGGATGTGGATGCTGCTCAGAGGTCACCAGCATCCAGGCACAGGCTGTGCTGGAGCTGGGGTGCTGTGGTCCTCACTTGACTGCCTGTGGCACTCTGTGTGCACACTCCTCTGTGGATGAGTTTGCAAACTCCCTGGGGATTATGGCTACTCCAAGGCAACGCCTCTCCATCCTCAGAAATGTCAGTTGCCCCAGGGAAGGGGAGGGTGGCATTCCGACTCTGGGTCTTCAGCAATCTTTCTTCATTCCTCTCCTGCCTGAATGGACGAATCTCTATTCATCCTTGGATGAAGAGCATCCAGAAATCCCCTCCATCCCCACTGTCTCCAGTACACACCAGCACAGCCAGCACTGCCAGGGAAGGTGACACAGCTGGTTCTCTCTGAGTGACTCATGCTGAAATACATGACGTTCACCATATTCCAGGGCTTTCAGCTTGAATGAGAAAAACATCAGGGCGTAAGAAAGTTTTTTTGCGAACTGCTCTTAAAATGCTGGAGGGACTTCTTCTCCCACTTGCTCACACTCTACATTTTTGAGGGAGAAAAGTAGCCTTTTTAACAAACAAATCTTTTTGATTGTTTACAACATGGAAAATAGACAATTAAGTAACATGTTTTGCCTTGGTTTATAAAAGAACCCCAAACTCCGAAAAACCATCTGGGTCCATCCCAAACAGCTCCTGGCTGCACACAGCGAGCAGCTAGTGCATGGCCCTTCAGCTGGACATGCTGACTCCACCATCTCCTCCCTTCACCCGGCCCCTTTGGCTGAGATTTCATGTCGGGCCAGGGAGCCATGTGGCCACTGTGCCCGCTTGCTGCCTGCCTGCCCACAGGGCCATGCCGTGGCCATACCCAGCAGCAATGCCCATCCCGGCACGGCTCTCCCAGCAGTTCAGTGTGGTTTCGCTGCTGCATTTGCTCGCAGGTTTATCTGCTCTGGAACTGGTGTTGGTTTTGGCACGCAGCACCGGGACCACACCTACTATTTAAATACCACAGCCAAGGGCTTGGAGGGGAAAAAAAAAAAGGGAAAGAAAGAAAATGAATATGAAATATTTGTTGCGGTTTGGAGATACACACACACATGTACACACAACACAAACACACCAGCCTGGCTCCAAATCGCTGGCAGTCGAGGAAGGAAGACTCAGGCTAAGATTGTCTTCAAAACCACCCTGTCTGCTGAAGGGAAACCCTTTGGGCCAAAATTAGAACCTGCCACATGCCAAGCTGGAGCGTGCACTGACCTGGGCTGGGAAAGCTGGGGCAGCCCCAGCGGCACAGCTGGGGCCAGGGAGCCATGCCAGCCCTTCTCGGGTGGCTGCCGTCCTGCCAGGCTACAAAAAGCTGGGGAAAGGGTGTAAGAGATGGAAATCCCCAGGTAGGTAGGGCTTGCGGGGATTAGAGGGGTTTCCCCCCACAGTATCATGGAATCTTGTCCTAGAAATGCCCATCGGGGTGGCAGTACTTGCAGTGAATCTGGGAATGGAGACAGGCAGCACTGCCGCTTGGTGTTGGCTTGGGATAAATGGGTGCCCAGCAGCTAAGGATGGGCTGGGGCTGGAAACAAGGAGGATAGGTGTCCCATGGGAGCCGGTGTCCTCATGGGGACAGGTCTAGCTGTACCCTTTCCCCATGATGGACCTAGCGAGGCAGCTGCTGGCATGAAGCCACAGCAAGGTAGCCCAAGAGGTTCTGAGTGGCTGTGACACACCATGCCATGCTGTGCCATGTTGTGCCATGCAGTGAGGCCTGCTGAGGCGGCTGGGGCAGGTGGATTACCGCACCTTCCTTTCCCCAGGCTCCTTCGCGGAGAAGTTTTCCTGATGATCTCACTGGATGCACATTTCTAAATCGTTTGGTTGATTGTTTCATCATCAGAGGTCAATTAAAGAGAAGGCGAGTTCCTGTCACCCTGCTCCGAACCCCTTCGCTGCCAGAGCCCCAGAACAAAGGGAGGAATTGGGCTTGGGCTCGGCAGCTTGTATTCCCATTTGATTATTTCCAACAAGGGAGTGAATCTATTTTGGAGACGGTATTCCCAGGGGATGAGCTCACTGGTGCAGAGCATGAGCAAGGTTGGGGATGAAAAAAATGTAACACAGCCTTTTGTAATGTGTTGGAAACCTATTTACTACCAGGAGGCTGGGTAATTAAATGCCATTTCCTGGAGCAGAATGAAGCAGCCCTACGTAATGCCAGTGCAGAGGGGTTTACTCTCGACACAGGGTGGCAACCGATCCTGCCAGACACGCCACGAGGGTTGTGGGTGGGAGGATGCACTTTCGTGGGCTGCTTGTGTGAAACCACTGCAGCATCCACATGTGGCTGACTGTGATTGATGCTGGCATCCTGTGTCATAGTGGCGGCCTCAGCGCAGTGTCCCAGGGAAATGGGATGGTGGCAGGATGAGTTTTCCATGCAATGTGCTATGGTGTGTGATTTACACTGGGGGGTGGCTCTGGGCAGATAGCTGCACGGGAGGAATAACAAAATCAAATTACCTGGAAAACAATTTCCACACAGAGTTCTCCAGCTCCTTGCTTGTCCTGCTGTCCCCTCGGCTGTCCCCAGGGCTGTCCCCTGCTGCCTCACACTGAGCTGTGTCCCCATGGGTGCCAGTGACTGATGGTGCAGACCGTTCACTCAACCCCATCCCACAGCTCCCATTGGAAAATGTTCCTCCACTGGGGCAGCAGTGCCTGGACACTGCAGCTACACCAGTGCCCAGGTTCCAGGGCTAGCCAGGCTTTCTCCAGGCTGGTAAATGATGTATATATCAGGTCTGACCAGCACTGACCTCGACACCCACACTTATCCTGCCTCTGTGTAGGTTTTCCCCACTCAACAAGAATCCAGGTTCATTGGAGACTGAATACCTTGGGAAGACGGATGTAGACTGCTTGGAAAAGAGTGGCAGAGATGTTTACCTGGGTCATTTGGAACTTTTGTAGACAAATTGCTTTTACATGATGTACAGCTACTAATCCCCAGCACGTGACAGAAGGGTTCTAACATGCACATCCACTGGGCACTGCAGCTGTACCATGATATCCTCTGCAAAACTCCCTGTGCAACTCACTGTGGCACTCTGTGTTGCAGCTTTTTAAAAAAGATTAAACCAGAGATGTTGGGAAGAATATCCTGTGCTCCTCCTGCTCATTGCTTACAAGGAGCCAGAAAACAGCAATTCCTCCTGTTACTTCTGGAGCTGCTGGGTTGTCACAGGTCTTGTCCAGCACTTTTGTGAGTGGCAAAAGGGAATGGCTCCCATGGCTGTGGTCCAGTCCCAGCTGCTGTGACCGGGGCCAGAGCTGTTGCTAGGCAAGGGGGAAGGATGCATTCTGGGCTGGCACGTGAACACACGTGTTTGCACGTGAGGCTGCCACTGCGAGTGTTGTCCGGATGTTTCCAGCACATCGCACTGCTGATGGGGGCTGTGGCATGTGCTATGGGTAAGGACATCTCTCGGCACCATGCTCGGCAATGTCACTTCTGAGTGGGATACCCCATCCATTGCAGTGCTGGACTTTGTGGCTCTATGCAGAGCCTGGAGATTTCAGCTTTCCTGTACCAGTGAAAGTTAAGAAGTGGAGGAAGAACGTTGCTGTATATTATAGAGGAAGAGAGGTAAAAAGGGCAGGAAATTTGCACCATGTCCATTTCCCCTTGGCCCCCGGCCGCTGCTCATTCCGGATTCGGGATTTGCGTAGGCAGAGTTAAAAATAACAGGGGTATATAAAGAAGGATGGAGAGGGCTGCGCTGGCCCCGCAGCCACCACGGCACAGCCAGGCAGCAGGCAGAGATCAAAGCAGGATGCGGTCCAGGCGATGCAGTGGGGCTGGGAGTGTGTGTGGGTCTGGGGGTGCCACTGTGCTGCTTTGCCGGGGGGTGGGATGCCAAGATCTACCAGCTTGGCAGACTCTTGGCCAAGCAGCTGGGCAGCACCTATGGAAGATGGGGCCACGTATATTCCCATAGGCAAAGACATCACTCATGGACCCTGTCCCTCTTCAGCCTTTACTCTATGCTGACATTCACTAGGAGCAACCTGACCTGTCTCCTCTGGCCAGAGAGCTGCGCAGGGAGGCTGGATATGTCCCCCAGCCAAAGCACCCTGTTCTGGGACTGAGCTCCCTGTCTGTGCTGCCGGGGCGCTGCCTGTCTCCCTGAGCCCCTGGCAGCCCCGGTCCTTGGCCGTGCATCCCAGTGCTCCCCAGACCCCAGGGCAGGCAGGGCGGACACAGCAGCTTGCTCGGCCGGTGCAAACGAATCTGCCCTCTGTGCCCTGATAACATTGTGTTTGTTGCAGAGTGGGAAGAGCCTGCCAGCACACGATAAGAGTAGATGACTTTACTCTGGACCAGCTCCGGATTGAATTATGCTTTAATTTCATTTTCAGTTCCTCTTTTCTTTTCAGGAGGGGAAGGGGCTTTGGGGGTGCAGGCAGGTCTGGGGGCTCCTGGACTCTTCTCTAGGCAGGTCAGTCCCATGCAGAGGGGAAGACAGAGAGTAAAACCCAGCTAGATTCATTTTCTGCTCCCAGGGATATAACCCTGGAGTGTCACAGTTGTCTGGGGTGTCCCATGAGCATGGCACCTCTCATGGGTTCCCTCTGGAGCCTTTGGGAGTTGGGTTTTGCCACCCACTGAAGCAGGAGCTCTCTGGGCTGTGATGCTGTAGGTGATGTTGGAGAGGGGGCACTGGAGATGCTCCAAAAGAGAGTCCTTGAGTTCACTCTAGTCCCCCAACTCCAGATGACAGTACAGAAAGCGATGCAGTGCAGGTGTTTTTCAGTCCCCAATGTTTTGTGGAGTAGGGGACCCCTCTGGGTCTCCCTGCTGAGTAACCTGGGCACCAATTCCATCTCTGGCAGTGCCATGGGGCATTGTCCCCCTGCCCGTCCCACATGTGCTGTGTGCAGTTGGGGAGGGTGCTGTGGCACTGTGGCAGTGTTTGCAGGGCTGACGATGCTCTGCTCTTGGCTTGACGGAGCCACCTCTGGCACAGCATGCTGGGCATGCCCTGCTGCCAGATGTGCCAAAAGCAAGGATAACCATTAACCCTTTCCTCTTTGGCCATCGTCTGAGCGGGTGCCCCTTCCCACCTTCTGTTTGCTCTCTCGCCTGGCCGCGTTTGATCTCCTGGGATGCCAGCGACTTTACAGCCTGCTGTAGTGGCGCGGGAGATAATTCACATTTCCTAAATGGGCTTCTGTCAAGAGTGGGCTGGGCACGCACTGACTACTCCTGCTCGCCTCCCTCTCACCTCAAGGGGGCTTCTGTGGCTGAGGGGCTGACAAGGCTGTGGCAAGGACCCCCGTGCCCACCCCATGGCTCACGGCAGGAAAACCCTGCCCATGACGCACTCCTGGCTCCTGCACAGTCAGCACTAGCAGTGCTTGTGTTGTTGTGGTGCCTGGCATGCTGCCGCTCCCCGCCACGCCAGCCCTCCCACCAGAGCATCAGTAAAAAGAGTGGGGAATATCCCACATTTGCAAGAAATATTGGCTGTAAAAACTAAGCTGATCTGTTGGCAACGCCTCTCAAAATAAGCCAGCACCACATGGGTGCAGATGCCAAAACTGCCTGGAAAAGGGGAAAACCAACTGGAATTATTGTTTGTCTCTTATGGCATCTTCTCTCACTTATCTGTAAAAGTTTGGGGCAGGAACTGCCTTGCTATTAATTATTATTTGGCCAAGAAACAAGTAATGGGATTAACTGGTAACTTGAATAAACTACTCTGGGAGGCAGGCTAAAAGTAATTTCAAGTAAGGCCCGCATGCTTCTTTGCTACTTTGGAGGTGACTTTTTCCAAGGAAGGACTTTGGAGCTCATGTGTTTTGACCCAATAAGTGCCATTATTGGGTCAAAACACATCTGGCAGACAGGCAGATGGGGCCTAGGCAGCAGCCCAACATGTGCTCTGGAAACCAGGGCAGGGATTCTTGGTAAAAGGGGGAAGATCTGAATTGTTGTTGTTCCACTGGATTACTGAAATAATTTATTGCAATGCTCCACCCTTATAATTAAAGCACGGTGATGAAAGCAACTGGTAGAGTAGCTTTGGATTCAGAAGCGGCATGTGCGTGTGGTGTGTGTGCACACCTCACCTTTGGTGTTTATATTTGTTTTTTTTTAAATTGACCCCTTGCTTCTGAATAGAGCAGGCAGCAGCCTCAGTTCTTAGAAAGGTATCTGGAGATGGACAGCCCCAGAAAGCACGGAGACAGGCTCCAAGAGATAAGGGCCATTGCTTCTTGAGGAGCCCAACAGTAGCAGGGCCATTCCTGGTACTGGCTGGATGGGGGCCAGATGGAGAAGACCTTGCTGTGAGCTGGGCAGGGAGGCAGAGAGCCCCTGAGGAGGTCTGCCTAGTGCCCTGGGTCTCTGTGCTGTGATCCAACTAGCCAGAATAGGGTGGGAGACCTGGGTGCCTCCTGCAAGGTAGGACAACCTGCTATCCTTGTGTCCCCTGCCATGGGAAGCCCTCAGGAGAACAGCACTGTCCCAGTGCTCAGGGTCGACAGGGTGGGACACCCAGCCCATACCCCCCTGTGCCAGGGCAGTCGGAGACTCAGCCACGGCACTGGTCCCCAGGGAGGGCAGACAAACATGTTGTGGGGGCTGTGGGGCGAGATGAGGCGACGTCGGCAGAGTGCCAGCCCCCGACAGGGTCGACGAGCAGTTATCTCGGCTCGCACACGCACCCTGCACGCAGCCAGATGCGAGCTGGTACGCTCTGTGCTGCTGATTGCCTCACCGGCAGCAGCGGCGCGGGAGGACGCGGCTTCACGGGTGCGCATACATGAAACGAGTGGCGTGGGGGTGTGGGGGCACGGGGCTCGTTTGTCTAGTTCAGTTCCTACGTTGGCACAAGCACCCCTTGTTGGGACTGCACCTTCGCTCGCTGACGCGCTCGGTGGCCCCCGCGGCGAGTGTAGTGCCCGGCACACCGGCTGGAATGCTCTCATCTGTACCCCTGCGCCAGACCTGTCCGGCACTCTCTGCCTCCACACACGGGGGGATGTGACACAGCCATTGCCCCGGCCCCACGCGGGACAGGGTGCCGGGGGACCTCCGGCTCTGACACCTACAGCCCCCCTCGCCGCTCGTAGTGTGGGCAAGGCTTAAGGACGCCGCTGCCCCG
>VYZT01027295.1:0-29323 GCA_013400735.1 Pomatostomus ruficeps
CCAGGATGGACCCCGGGTCATGAATTTCTTACACTTTTATAAGTTTTGATCAATTTACAGATCAGGGTTAATTCTCCAATGACAATTTCAAATGATGATGGAATTCACCCCAAGTCCGTCCCCCCTTTTAGAGCTTTAGTTTAGATACTTCGGGGCCTGGAACAACGAGGTGTCCTTGAGTGCAGGCCTGGAGAGGATTTGTTATGTCCAACTAGAATGTGAGAACAGGAGTTAACAGATCATATGGAATTTTAGAGCTACACTAAAGCAGTACAGGGTCTGAAAAATATAAAAGCTGAATCTTAAGGCATCAATTAACAATGATCTATCACTCCTTTGGATGCGAAGCCACGTGAGGGCCGTCCCACTGCAGTACCCACAAACCCTGGAGTGCTGAGACACAGTGTGGTGGTTGGGGGATTGTCCCCAAAGCCCCAAGGAGCTTCTCTGAGCATTCCTGCTGGGTGCCCTGCACCTTGCTGCCAAACACTCGGTGCCAGCCGTGGGCATGGGGCTGTGGGGCATTCTGAGCACGCCGGCCTCACCTTCACGGAGACCCCACTGTGCTTCCCCGTGCAAATATCACCCTGCTCTGGTGGCATGGGAGAGCCACATGGGACTTTTCGCCCATGTCAAATTAACCATTTGCTCTGCACAACTGCCGCCAAGCCGTGACAGCAGTGCTTGTGCTGTAGGAGTCGGCCTGCTTGAACTGGTGTCCATCTGTAACTGAGATTTTTACCCATCTGGGTATAGCACAAATTTGCTGGTGAGGTGACCAGCACCTGGTGAAGGCTCTGAGCTGCCAGCAGCTACGGTTTTGCATGAGAAATAATTTTGGGGATGAAGGATGTTAATAGCTCTCGTTATCTCGATGTGCAGTCAGTGGGGTGGTCGGGTGTCGATGAGAGGCACGGTTCTGCCTCACCCTTCACTGTCCCCAGTGCTCCTGCTGCCGGTGGTAGGGGCCTCATCAGCAGAAAAACTCATCAGAAATGGAAATGTTCCTGTTGGGAGGGCAGACAGCACAGGTCTGACTATCCCATTCCTCAGCCATGCTTCAGAATGTTTCGTTTTCCTTCCTACCTTTTCTTCCCAGCTGTTGGGTTTTAGTCATTAGAGAATGTTTGGGTTGGAAGGGACCCTAAAGCTCATCTTGTTCCCACCTCTCCCATGGACAGGGACACCTTCCACTAGCCCAGGTTGCTCCAAGCCCTGTCCAGAGTTTCATTCACCTTATTACTGATTTTGCTAGTGGGATAAAGAGTTTTAAATAAGGATTTTGTGATAGTGGGTATTATTTTCGTACAGAATGTCAGTGAAAAATCTTTCAGGCTGTAACTCTATTTTCTTCCACGTTTCTGCAGGCTCTGCTCGCTGTTGGAAGATGGGAGAGATAGAAGGAACATACAGAATTCTGCAGACGCCAGGCTCTCGTTTGGGTGCCCAGAAGACCTCAGGAGTGAGTACCTTGGAGCCAGGACAGAACCTCTTGACTGCCATGGCCTCGTCGCCTGCCAAAGCGCACGAGCGCGACCTCCCCCTCAAAATAAAGATGTTGGACAACACAGTGGAAGTACTTGACGTTGAGGTAAGAGAGATTTCAAGCTGATTTCAAGTTCACCGAGCCTCTGATAATTTAAACTCACAAGGATGTGCCTCTGTAGAGAGCTGGGACGTTTTGAGGCAATATCTGAATAAAGATTCCTGTTGGGATTTTACCTGCTTCCAGATAGTGATATCAGTTGCATGGCTTGTTTTTAAAAATCTTTCAAGTGTAACAGATGTTTTGTGTTTTTAACAGACTTTAAACACAAGCATGTGCTGTAAGGGGAGTCTTTATTTGTTGTTTGCTTTGGGGGAACACCAACTGTCTCCTGCCAAACTGTTCTTGCTTCCTGAGCCACATGCAGCTTTGTCGGTTTGGCAGCTGGGAGAGCAGAAGAGCTTTGCCTTAGTTACTGATTTATATGAATTATTTTAATGGTTTGTATCCTCTCCAAATAAACTTGCTCCTATTTGAAAGTCTTTGCTGGCTGCCACACTTTAGGAGGGATGCACCAAAGCAGTGTCCATTCAGTGAAAATGTTTATTTAATGGTATGCTTGGGGAAATCTGCCATAAGACAAAGAAGCCGTGCACAAATTAGGGAGAATCTGCTTTTAAACAACTTTTTTTCCTTCCAATTCTTGTTACGTTTTCAGCATTAACCTCAGAGTTTAATTCTAGTTTGCCTGAGATCTGTTGTTAGAAAACAACTGTGTCCTAGTGAAGATACTCAGCTATCAGATATTCTACAACTGTAATCAGTAATTTGTAATTAGCACTTGGAGCCTTCGTTTGTTGCATAGACTCAAAAAGGTTTTTTGAAATGGAGTGAAAAACATGTCAGTGGAACTTTGAAGGAATAGTGGATTTGGGGATGTCTTCTGCAGATTCTGTCCAGCTGTTCAGGCCTCAGACATGAAATCTGGATGGTTTTTGTTTTTATTTAAGAGAGAGGCTGTGCCTGTATCCTTCCCCTTGAGCACACACCGGTACTGCAAACCCACCCATCCCTCACGTACCACACAGAACACAAAAGCCTCTTTTTGCTCTTTAAATTATGTTACAACATTTTTTTTTTTTTCGAAAATCTGCTGACTTTGGTTCTTTTGAAAGATAATTTTATTTAGTTTTCCAAGTTGATGTAGATGATGCTTTTGTGTTTTGATTCAAAAAAGAAAAACCCAAGCAACACCCTCAGCTCTGTAATTTTGGAAGTCAGTGCAAAGCCAGGTTTATGGGGCTTTCAGCTGTTGTATTCTATGTGTTTCCCAAAATTAGGAGCTATCTTATATTTTTATTTATTTTTTACCTGGAAAGCTCTCTCTGCTTATGGCACCCACAGAAACACCCGAATTTGGGTGCTAACGTGCTGAGGCCACAATAAATATTGTGCTGCTCTTCTTTATGAGATCAGTTGGAACTGAAAAGCTTCGAACCTCACGCCTGGCGCTGCGAGCAGTGAGGAGAAGGGGTCAGCCTTGGGTCAGCTTCAGAGCACTGAGCACGAAAAGGTCCCGAGTCAGCAGCTGTGGCATTAGAGCCCAGCTACCACTGCCTCCATTGCCGTGCAGCTTTGGCTAAATAAGGTAGCAAATGATAGCAAACAGGCCTGAGGTATTAAACTGTGACCCTCTGCCTGATTTCTTTGGTGAGCTGATGGGATAGCAGGAGCTGCTGACTGCCGTTTGTAATGGAAAATGGGAGTTTTTCGCCTGGAATTGAGGGCAGTGACACTGCTGAATAGGTGATGTGTGCTAGCACAGATATTTTTCAAAAAGCGGCCAGAGAACCTGGTGGCCAAGCAGCTGTCCTAGAGCAGTGGAGGTTCAGGTTGCCGTGCCACTTGCCCACCTCTCTTTGCTTTTGCTGTTTTTGTCACCAGATGTGCAAACAAGATGTGGCGTGCTGGGGTTTGTGTTTGATTCAGGTCAGCAATAGTTGGTCAGTGCAAGCTATTTCAAAAAGACCACAAAAAGTACCAGGTACAAAAAGTAAAAAAAATTAAAAGATTATATACAGTTGTATACATGGGACACAGCCCTTTCCCGTGGGGTTTTGGCACTGCCTGCTCAGGGAGGTGTGATGGCAAAAGGTGGTTTGAGTTTTATTTTTCCCCCTATTCAAATTATTTTCTCTTCTGTCTGTAAGAACTGTGGCAAATGACTTTTTACTGAGAAAAATGACGTGTTAATGGAAGGACTCTCCTGGAGAGACCCTTCCCTGTGCAGCTTCATGGGGACCCTGCTGCAGTAGCCCTGTTTGTTGCCTCACTGCCTAAAACGAGCCACAGGAGCATTTTTAACCATGGGGGATAAACAGGGTAGCCACAGCAACAACTTAATCCATGCAGCTTCACCTTGTCATCCCCTCCTTTCCCCAAGATGGGTTTAAAACAGTTGCTTCTCTCCTGGCAGGAGTTGCTGGGTGCCCTTGCTGGTAGCCCACTTGAGTTTTTAACTTGCCAGAGAGGAAGGAAAGAGACTGTCAGAGTGATGCAATGGATGGAGAGAGAACAAAATGAGACAGGACAGACTTTTCTTTGTGTTTTTGGTGTACCTGGGACAGTTTGCTGAAAGTTCCACACAGCTGCATTCTACCACCTTCTGTCTGAAGGACAGTCTGAAGTCGCCTGTCCCTGTCCATTCTCCCCATCTGTTCCATAAGGTTTGACTTCTAACTCGGAATTTTATTAATTACTAAGAGGGAATCATTCTTTAAAGCGTGTTTGGCGGAGCCCTTCTCCACGGAATCTCCTTTGAATGTGAGGGGATGGAGAAATACTCAGTGTTTTCTAGAGTTTAAAAACAACTGAAAAAGGGCTATTTATGGCTTCTCCTTTCCCTTCCAGAACAGAAGCGGGAATGAAACATATTAATCCAAAGCTAGGCTGCAATATTCATTATTTTCATGAGTTGTTTGATTTTCCCTTTTTTTGCAGCTCAGGCAGCTCCAATCTTGCATGTGCCCTGTCATGGGGCACCTGGCCTCTTCTCTCCAAATTAAATCTGTCCAAAAGGTGGTTTTGCAGACTGTAAGATGAATGATTGGAGAATTCAATTCAGTTCAGACTGTGGGCACACTTCAAAGTAATCAGGGTTTTTCAGTAGAAGTTCTGCCAGCTTTCCAGAGTTTCTGAAGAAATTAAACTCGGAGGCTTTTGATCAGCACAAAAATGTGGCAGACTCTGAAGTAGAAGGGTCTGGGCCGTGTTGAATTCACCAAAATGGCATTTAATGGAATTGCTGCCATAATATGGTGTTTAATATTCGGCCTATGTGTTGTTCATTCTGTAGGAAGTACATGTCATTTGGAAAATTCTTTTACATGGATTATGCTCTGTGCTCTGAGGAAGTGCCCCAGAGAAAGGAGTTTATATTATTATGCTTCAAGTTTACCAAATTGTTTGGGGAATTGGTGCTTCTTCAATGGCATGTACTTCCTCTTCTCCTTCTGCTTGGACCTCAAATGAAATTTGGGAGTGAAAAATACTTTTACATTTTATTATAGGGTCTGCCTGCCTGCAGACCCTATAATAAAATGTAAAGGTATTCTTTAAGGGAATAAATAAAATGTAAAAGTATTCTTTAAGGGAAAATTTAAACTGACATTTTTTTCTTTTGTGCTAATCTTTGTTGGGTTGTTTTGAGAACAGGAACCTGTTCTTTTTAAAGTTTTTTTTAATGTAATGAAGTGATGATGTCCTACATCCCTGCAACGCTTTCTGAGGTGTCCCTCTCCCGCTGACACCAGTGGGGTCCTAGCAGGGAGATGCAAAACTATTACATTACCACAGAACTGAAGTGGAGTATTCCACAGTGAGCTGAAAATGTGTACTTGATGATTACTCTGATAGTGACACTGTCCTTGCTGGGCACTTCCTTGGCTTATTTAAATTGATAAATTGCATTATTAAAAGTGCAAAGCTACTCTCCATCCTTATGTTTAGAATGGAATAGAATAACTCTGCTTGTTCTGGTTTCTGTGCAGTTTGCAGTGGTCTGTGATTGAAAAGGTGCCATGAAAGTGCCTTCCTCTTGGATACCCTTTTTTTTTTTGACCAGCTGTTGGAGGCCCTGAAATCAGGAGCTGGGCTGGGCCTGCAGGAAGTTTTTTGGGGTGGCAGAGGAAGCAATCTGACTGCAATGGTTTGGCGAGAGTTTCCCACTCGAGCACACAGCAAATGCTGCTCTCAGTAGCAGCGTTTTGGCAGCGTCAGAGCCCCCAAGAACTTCTGTGGGGTGATGCAGGAATGATGCAACTTTTAACTGCTGTTACTGCGCAGTTTGGAGTAAGAAAGAGGTGTATTTTAACAGCTGGGATAGCGCTGTGAGCACTGAAAAGGATTTGCTGTGTGCTGTGAGGAGTGGTGGGTGTGATGCTGGTGGGACAGACAGCCCAGTCCCAGCTCTGCCTCTGCCTCGCTCTCCCTGCGCCTGCCTGGACCTTCCTTCCATGAAGGTTGTTCCCTCCTGTGCTGTGAAAGTATTAACAGCTTAAAGATGTGAGGAGTCAAGGGACAGTCTGCTGCTGAATCCTATTAAGTGCTGTGCCGGAGGAATCGAGGTGCTCTTGGTCAGCTCAGTGTTTTTCTTCCCTAGCCAGGAAGAAATAGTCAAAATTCCAGAAAGAATCATAGCCAGATGTTTGTCATTGCTTCGGTTTGAGTCTCCTAAATATGGCAAATAAGCTGCCTTAGGACTTATTTTTATCTGACCTCAGAAGAGAAAGTTAGTAATTCTCTATTTTAAATTTGCAATTATTACAGGGTTTAAAGAGAAGGTAACTGAAGCTTTGCATTTTGCGTACCGTTTGATTCCGCTATATATTTCCTAGGCCTGTTATTTTGTGTTTGGAAGCTTGACTTTTTTGATGCTGTGTAGGAATGTGGTATTGGGTGGGGAAAGGTGAAAGCACAGCCATTTTATGGACAGACATTTAGAGTGTGTGTTTTGTTCATTCGAGTGTTTTTTGGTTTGGGGGCTTTTTTTTACGAAAAACGTGAACTTAAATTGTATAATGTGCCAAATTTATTATTTTACAGTTCTCTTGACATTAGGTGTCATGTTATATGTAAAGAAAATTGAGTTATACTGCAGTAAAGAAAAAACAGTCTGAATATCCCTGTACAAAAAGTTGATTATGTGAACATGTATTAAAACACAGAAACCATTTAGGAAAACAGTGATGAAGTGTTATCACAGTCCTTGAAATATTAATGTAGTGGGTTGAATTCAAAACAGTTTGTATGGGTAGGCAGGTGTTCATTTCTGTTTTCATAATCCAGTGACACAGGATAGTAAAAATCAGCTGAAATCACTCTTTTGCCATTCAACCAAGATGGCTGTAGGAAATGCTGTATTCCACAAAAAAACCCCCAAAATAAGAAGTTGACAGGAAAACTTTTAAACCCTTTTTGTGTGGGGGTGATTTTCAGGGTTGGGCCCACAGATGGGTAATTCTGTAGCATATATGGAGCCTGAAAGGGAAAAAAACCCAAAACCAAACCAAGAATCAACCCACGGGCAGCTAAAGACAGCGACAGAGGTTCNCTTTGTAGAGACTTTTAGAGCTATCCTGACCTGTTTTTGAGTGAAATCGTGACGGAGAAATGTTGCTGTGCCCAGGTCTCAGGCAGACAGCCCTAAGGCAGCGGTGCAGGAAAGACTCCTGCTGGAAGTTAGAAAAGCCTTATCTAATCTGGCCTGTAGGTATTTATTAACCCATCACCGTGGTATCGAACCTCTGCTCAAAGTACAGCCAGGAGTGATGTTAGGACAGCTGGTACGGTTTCAGTTTTGCACAAAACATGAGGGAGTTTTGGCCTTTTCTGTAAAAATACCCGATTTGTATCGGTCTTTTGTGTGAAGAGTCTGTCGTGACTGTCTTTGGTGTTTTAAACCATTTCCTTTGGGCAGATTTCCCCAAAGCAGCGTGTCAGCCTGGAGCAGCCTAACACCTCGCAGGGCTGGGTGCTGGAACACCTCTCCTGGGAGAGGAGGCTGGGAGAATTGGGATTGTGCAGCCTGGAGAAGGAAAACCTCTGGGGAGACCTTATTGTGGTGTTTGAGCACCTGAAGGGGCTCCAAGAAAGCTGGAGAGGGACTTGGGAAAAGGTTCTGGAGTGACAGGACAAGGGGGAATGGCTTTGAGCTGGCACAGGGCAGGGTCAGCTGGGATTTTGGGAAGGAATCCCTCATTGTGAGGGTGGGGAGGCCCTGGCACAGGGTGCCCAGAGAAGCTGTGGCTGCCCCTGGATCCCAGGAAGTGTCCAAGGCCAGGCTGGACGGGGCTTGAAGCAGCCTGGGACAGTGGGAGGTGTCCCTGCCCACGGCAGGAGCTGGAACGAGATGGTTTTACAGGCACTTCCCAACCCAAACCATTCTGGAATTCTGTGAAAGCCCAGATCAAATCTGATGATTGTGGGTGTGGATGATGGTTTTGAGGCAAAAGCATAATTAATGGAGAAAGACTTGCAATTTTAGAGAGGTGGGGTTTTTTACAAGCAGAGGAAGACAAAGTATTTTCTGTGTTTAAAATTACTTTAAAATATGGAGTTTTATTTATGTGCATATACAGACATGTGAAATGAAGCTGTGCAAGGTTCCAGAAGCACCTACAGTCTCAGTGTGTGGAGTGGCCAGGCCTGAGGGAATGGGTGTAGGAAGGTTCAGGGCTTTGTGCAGGTGTCTTGGGGCTTTAAAAAAGTTCAAGGGGCAGAAATTGAGATCAGTCTCCTGACTCCTAGTTCCTTCTCTTTATTAGCTTGTGTGAACAAAGCAGGCGCTTAGACTTCCTCTTATGAGCCTGAATTTGGGATCAGCTGCCCCAGAGCGGCTCTTCTCTGTGATACTGTCGCTGTTGTCACCTGAAAGTTTAATTATTAACAAGCACGAGCTCAGGAGCAAAATCATCCAGCAGCACCCGTGAAACTCTGCCCAAGGATGTGGCCCACGGTGTTAATTTAGGATTTCCTTCTTCCCCAAGCAGGCTGCAGCAGAGCACAAAGAGGGGTGGGGGTTCATGTCTCTATTTACCTCTCCAGAAAATGAAAACAACTGGGAATTTCTGCTCCATGCCCAGCCTGTGGCTCTTCCACGTTGCTGTTTGTACATTTGGGCACCTCGTATCGACTGCTTAGTTTTTCCCTGAGCGTGTTTTATTCCATGTAGTCCAGGTGTTTCAGCACAGCACCATTTCTACACCTCAAGACCATTTTTTTTTTGTCCCCAGATGCTCTCTACCCAAGTATACATTTCCCAATCTCATTCACATAATTCCCTCCCTTTTGGGAATCTTTCCCAAATTGTTGTTTTCCTGCTTTGAGGCATCCAGCGAGTCTAGCCACTCTGGAAAATCATGTTTGTTGGGTGGAGCTGGTTCATTTGGCAGTGATGTGCTTTGACACTGCTTTAAATGATCCTTTAAAGGATCATAATTTTAAGGCTAGACTTAATTAAATGAGCCAGAGGCTTCCATTTCTAGAATAATTTGTCTGGCTGTGGATTCTGCTTAAAAAAAACACCCTGACAAACCCACATCAAAACCAACCACTGAAATCTTAGGACAAAAAAAAAAAAAGTCGTGGGGAAGGAGTCTTAGAATTTTATTTTTCTTTTTTTCTAAACAAAAAATTATGCCCACTGTGGAGTGTAATAACGGAACTTAAAATAGCTCCGAGATTTTATTTGGTTCTGCAGCTTCCATATTTGAGTAAATGGTATTTCAACGCTGTGGGGAAATACTGTAACACAATATTTTAAGAAAGAGGGACTTTCAAGGTGAAAGTGCACGCTGTCTCATCTCGTGATAATGAAACCACATCAGATGGCTGCTGTTGCGAGAGGGAAACCTGGTGGCTGAACTGTGCTCTCTAGGGTGGAAAAAAAAAGTTTTTTAAAAAAATAAATTCATACCAGCAACTAGGGCAGAAAGTTGGATGAAATTTCACAAAACTCAGCTCCCAAACACCACCTCAATTATAGATTTTCACCCAGTTCTGGAAGAATTGGGGTGAAATCCTCACTCAGTGGCAGGTGGATGTTATATGAGAGTCACATCTCCAGCTGGGCATCCTAGGCTCTGTAAGATGCTAAAAGCTCTGCAGACTCGTCTTGGTGAGGTCTCAGTAAAGTAACCTCTAGTTGGGACCTCTCAGTGTAGGTGAGTGAATAAAATAAATGTATTTAAAACACTGCTTTCTTCACAAAGAGTTAAAAATTGAAAGGATTGAAGCTTGAAGTTATTGTTAAATGTTCAGATAATCAAAATAAAGTCGTATTTAAACAGTTTGGCTGAGCACACGGAAACAGGGTTTGTTTTTACAGAGTTGTTACCTGGTGCTCGTTTTTGTGGGGAAGCAGGGAGTGTTTCCATTGGAGTTACCAGTTCCAATCAAAACTGAGGAAATTAATAAAGTCCCGGAAAGGAAGGCAGTTCTTTCTTGCTTTTCCAGTCTGCAGATTGGATACTGGATATGGAGCTGTAACATCATCTTAGTTTAACCATGAAAGCACAGAGTTAAACTGGTGTTCCTTGCCATCTTAGATGATTTCCTTCTTTCTAACAAAGAGCCTCATTTCCAGAATTCAGAAATGCAGTTTTTGTTTATCTGTGGCATTAATGGTGGTTATTAACAGGGAGTTTTGAGGGTGTTTTTCTGTCTCACGCTTCACTTGGACAGAGATCCAACAGATTACAGGAGGCTTGGAGATAAACAGAGCTATAAACTCACCAAAATGTTTGCATATTTCTGATTAAGAAGGGAAATAACAAGTCTATCTTTAGCTGCAAATTATCTATTTTTTTTTTAATTTGCCAAAAAATAAAAAATCACTTTTTTCATTGGGAAGACCTCTAAAGTGCCCCAAAGAAGAAAAAACAATAAAAATCCGTGACTGTTGAAGGGACCTTTATTTAAATTGGTTTAGCACGGGGTGCTCCATCTTGGCTCTGTGCTGGCTCCCTGTCAGTGATGATATCAAATCTAAATTTCTGCCTCTCATGCACATCCCCTGTTTTCTGGAGGATTTGGTCTCCTGACAGAATTTCTGTCACACAAAAATCCAAGGTGTTTACTGGTGCTGGGATCCAGGGGCTCCCCTGGCTCCGGCTGCACAAGAGTTTCCATTCTACACCTCAGCTTTAGAACTGTTTTTTTCCCAAACTCTTGACTTTTGGACTGATTTTTCCCTTCCAGCTTCTCTGTTGCCAAAAGTGGATTTCTTTTTTGGAAAGTTGGAGCAAGGTCAGCTCGCCAGTTTTGGAAGATGAGAATACTACTCCTTATGAAAATACCGAGCTTTTTAGTTTTTAAATTAAAATATATATGGACATCAAAAAGTTTAAGATGTTTTGGAAGTCAAGCTTGGGAGTTAGAGAGGAAGAATCTATTTTGAGAATGTTGAGCTATGGTCTTCTGAAAATCCTAGGATATGAGTTTGGGTTTTTTTTTTTCTTCCGGAGCTCAGATGTTATGGCAGAGGGGGGATCTGCCATGCAGGCAGCGAGATTGGAGAAAACATCAAATAAAATAAATAAAATAAAACTCAGCTGAGGAAGACATGGATGTGCTGGAGCGAGTTTGGAGGAGATCACAGAGATGTTCCAGGGCTGGAGCCAGGCTGGGAGAGCTGGGGGTGCTCACCTGGAAAAGAGAACAATCCAGGGAGAGCTCAGAGCCGTTTCCAGTGCCTAAAGGGGCTCCAGGAGAGCTGGAGAGGGACTGGGGACAAGGGCTGGAGGGACAGGACACAGGGAATGGCTTCCAGAGGGCAGGGTTAGATGGGATTTTGGGCAGGAATTGTTCCCTGTGAGGGTGGGCAGGCCCTGGCACAGGGTGCCCAGAGAAGCTGTGGCTGCCCCTGGATCCCAGGAAGTGCCCAAGGCCAGGCTGGATGGGGCTTGGAGCAGCCTGGGACACTGGGAGGTGTCCCTGCCCTTGGGAGGAGTTGAAACAAGATAAATTTTAAGGTCCTTTCCCACCCAAACCATCCTGTGATTGATTACATGATTCTATAAAACAAAAATAACGGGTTTTATGACTATCTTTTAATAATTTCTATTTTACTCCTCTGTCCTACCCATTCCTAACATGAAATATGTTAGTTTTTCTGATAAAGTAAAAAATACAGATACCTCCTTGAGGCAAGAAGCTGGAAATGCTTGTTCCTGTTTGCCGCTGTCTCAGCGCTGAGCGGGGTCTGAAGGGGCTCTCTGTGCCCCTGCTGGCACCTGCACAGCTCTGAGGGAACTTTTCAAGCTTGATCTCACTACAGAAATCAATTTGAAATAAACCTATTCTGCTGAGCAATCTTTTAATGATGACTTGCTAAAATTACCTGCAGTCCAGTTAGAGCTGGGTCGCCGAGGAGAGCTGTTGTCAGCTGCTTATTTAGGTTTTTTACCCTTTTTTTTCTTTTTTTTCTTTTTATGTGAAGTAATTCAGTAATATCAGTAGTCATTGTCTCGGCAGAAAATAAAGAGTAATTGAGAAGTTTGGAATGGAAAATATGCCATGTTGTGAATTTGTATTGAAAGCAGGACCTTTGTGAAATGCATTCATGCAGCTACTTGCCCTGATGTCAAAATTACAGTAATTAAGGAATTACTTAAAATATTTTGCTTTGTGCTGCTTTTATGCAAATTAAACAATGACGTGGAGCTGCCCACTATGTCACATTTCTACTTCAGAATGTTCAGCTCTTTGGAAAGGATGGTTATAAATGTAATAAACAAGGTGAGGGACTAAATAGTTCTCAGAGGAACTTTCCCCAAAGAATTTGAGGCATAATAATAAAAGACTGTGTTCTGTTTCAAGCTTTTGAACCCCATATTTATTTTCAAATAAAATTAATACTGTTCTTTCAAAATGTGACATTTACCCTTTGAAGGATGCCAAACGATACTGAGCTTAAATTGGGGTTTTTCTTCACTTGTCATGATCTGTCCATGAAAGGTAAGTGGTGTGTCCCATCTTCTGCACATGAGGTCAGTCAGGGAATTGCTGCTCCCCCACAAATATTGCTGGCTGAAAAGTGCAAAAGTGTTGCACTTTTGTGTTCCCTTCTTGGATCTGTGGGGCCTGGGAGAAGGAGGTGTGCAATCACAGATGTATGTGTTTAAAAAAACGATCCTACTGTATCTGAGGATATTTCCTTCTGTTACTATTTGAAGATTTATTCACAAGACCATAGCAAGAAATGTGTTTCAATTAGAATTAAAAAACTTGATCTCTCAAATGCATTCCTCCAGGCACATGTGTCTCCTGTGGCAGAGTCTGTAACCTGCCTGGGAAACGAGACAAAATGCAATTTTCACTGGAGATGTGGCTTGCCATTACCTGTACCATTCCTCATTTCATTGTCACCATTTAAACACCAAAACCCATCCCCACAGACTCTTCTGCAAGCACAGATTTTGGCTATAAAGGTTCAGCTGTATTCTTACCAAGACAAAGCCTTTTTTAGGCCCCACAAAACTTGCTCAGAAGCAGAGGCGAGTACGCCTGCTCCTGTCAGCACCCAGCCTGGCATCTCTGCACCCTCTGCACTCACCGAGGGCTGGATCATTTCTCCTGACCTGCAGTTTTATTTATGAAACCCAGGGGATTTCAGCATCAGCGCCCTGAGCCAGTGTGATACCAAGAAGTTTTTTGAATGACTCCAAAGCTGTTTCAGATTTGCAGCACCGCATGGCTGTCAGGCTTTTTCTCTATGAAATTTTGGGGTTTTTGGAAGTGTTATCGAGGTATTTGCACAATTCAAAGAACACTGGCAGTTTATATCTTTTTCCTGTAAGAGGCAATTACTTTTGAATTTGTTATGCACCTCAGTAATGTGAAACTCCTTCCCCAGCGTTCACCGTATTTTTTACCTTTTAAGCCTAAAATAGCACGTTCTTCCTCTCGGATATTTTAATTTGCATGGTATAAAATTATTCTAATTCCAACACTAATTTGGCTTTAAGATGAAGAAGGGTAGGTTTAGATTAAATGTTGAGAAGAAATTCTTCCCTGTGAGGGTGGGGAGGCCCTGGCACAGTTGCCCAGAGAAGCTGTGGCTGCCCCTGGCAGTGTCCCAGGCCAGGTTGGATGGAGTTTGGAGCAGCCTGGGACAGTGGGAGGTGTCCCTGCTCAAACCCAGCTGCAGCACAGAGGGGTTGGTTTGCTGAGGGAGCCACAAGCAGCCCTCAGCTGTTCTCCTGACCCTTCTCTGAGCCGTACCTGCATGCACTGATGCCTGATGGTTTTTTGTCTTTTCTTTTTATACCCTTTTTATACATTTTTATACCCTTTCCCTCTCCTTATACCCTTTCCCTTTCCTTACACCTTTCCCTTTCCTTGTACCCTCAGCCCCACATGTTTATAATTTATAGTTTGATATTGAGCTCAGCTTGGGGCTTCTCTGAGGGGAGCAGACGGAACATCCCGAGTGTCTCCAAACCAGAGGCTCCAGCCTTGCCCGGAGCCTCCTCTCTGGAAGAGGTTTTTTTAACTCAGCTGTAGTCTCACTTGGAGGGGGATAATTACCTCATTTGTTAAGTTTCTTATTAGGGGATTTTAGGTAGATCTGCTAATTTGTGAGGTCCTTAAAATTGTATCCGCGTTGTACCCGGGGGTGCTGCTCGGCTGTTCCCACCTGGGCCGAGTTGTGCACCCAAAATCCCATTAAACCCAGGGAATGCCCTTTGCCCTGCGCTGCTGGGGCTGCCTTGGATTTTTCCCAGCCCTTAAAGCATCAGCAGGTGACCTCCGGTGGCCCCTTCCCACTCCAGATCCCCTGGTTCTGACAAGGATTTTTATCTGCAATCATGCCATGTGTTAGATGTTTATGTGTTACAGCAAAATCTTCGTGATATTTTTCTCCAGTTTGCAAAGATGCCATTTGTTTGTGAATTTGCTGTGAACTTACTCTTGTTCGTTCTTATTAATCTCGCTGTAACTTTTTTTTATTATTTCCCTAGTCAAAATGCTACGGCCAGACATTATTGACAGAAGTTTACAAGCACCTGAATTTGATTGAATCCGACTACTTTGGGATCGAGTTCCAGAATATCCAGTCATATTGGGTGTGTACAAATCTGGTACAATGAAAAGGTTGGGTGGGTGAATGCAGTTCCTCGAGTGACAAAAATTTCTCAGCCTGCTGCAGTCTCCTGTAGGATTATCTCTTGTGAATCTGTTTCACTCACAGAATGACGAGAGCTATTAAAGCAGAAAGGAGGAATCAGATTCAACTTCTTGTTAAATCTCAGTATTTTTATAAAGCAGTTAAATAGCTGCTGATGTCCCCACTTGCAGGGACAGAAAAAATCCTCTTTTCCTCTGAAAGGGGAAACATGAACTCGGAGTGTACTCTGTGGAGCACTTATAAAATCAAATGACGGTGTGTAATTTTGGTAGCGTTCATATTTAGCCTCAGTTAATTCAGTCTTCAATTAATTTTCCTGAAGAGCCATTACAAAACTCTTTCTAATCATCACAAACCTCAGCAGGCACACAGGCCTGCATGCTTTTTAAATCATTGATCCAGATCAATGCTGACACCTTTAAGCCTCCTAGCCACTTATCCTGTACCTTGCAAAGAGGACAATGTGGTTTTTAAACTACAAAGTATTCCCCAAATTTCTTTTAATTTTGTTTTGTTCTGTTTGGGTTTTTTTTTTTGAATTTTTTAAATTACTTTTTTTAGTCTTAGGACTCACAGAAAATATGACTGAGAACATAGGGAATGCTAATGGCACTAATCCGTGCTGCTCTCGAGCTGAGGAAATACAGCAAAGCTTTTTTAGTTTCCATTTCTTGTGCATGATGTCCAAACTGTTTCTGCAGCTATTAAAGTTCTTAAAATCCTCAGCTGTCTCTCAAACAGAGCAGTAACTATTAAGGACCAAACATAAGTGTCTTTTAACAATTTTCTTTTTGGAAGAGTGGGGGAAGATAAAAAGTTGAGTTTCCAGAATATTTTACATTACTTTTATGGATGCTCCTTTTACTAAAACAACTTTCTTTTAAAATGTGCTTGTCAAAAGAGTAAAAATGGGAATTAATATTGAGTTCAAACCTTTAAATAGGTAGGTAAGAGTGATGGAAAAAAGCATGGAAGGGGAAAAAAAGAACGTTGGACCTTTTCATGTTGTGCAGCTTTTCCGTAGTTCCGCAGCCCGGCTCCTGTCAGACTGTGGGTTTTGGCCTGACTCCTGCCCTCTTGGCACTGGGGCTCTGCTCCTGCTGACTTGGCTCTTCTTCTGTCCAGATGAGCTTCAAGCACAGATCAGTGGTTTTTCTATTGATGCATGAGAAATGTCAATTCAAACAGATAAGTGCACTTTTTGTAAAGCGAGGGAATCGCTGCGTTGAGGAAGAAATGCCGCTCATAAATTGCTGCTTAATTTGAATTTACTCCTGATGTTTTCGTGTTATATTCAATAAGAATGTAAGTTTGCAATTTTTTTCTCTTCACTCTCAGATTTGGCTGGAACCTATGAAACCTGTTATTAAACAAGTACGGAGTAAGTAGTTTTCTAAAAGAAAAAGGAAGTTTTCCTTAATTTGCATCTTCTTTATGTGGGTTGCTTTCACAATTGCTGCTTGATTTACTGGTTATGCTTCCCTGCAAATTACACATGGCAGGGGTGATGGTGCTTCCTGCCGGGGCACGCCAAGCTGACATTTTCATAGGTGGTGTGTGGTGGGCGGAGTGGAAACTTCCTGCGGGTAGGGTTCTTTCTCTGATAAATATCTGGGTAGGTTGGGTCAGCTGGTGCTGTGTTGAAGTGAAACACAACACCGGCTGTGTGAGCTTCTGGAAGCTGCTGTGTTGTCACACCGTGGGAAGAAAAAGGAGCATTTTTGGCTGATTCCCATGGCAGCTCTTTCCAGCTTCTCTGGAAGAGCAGAGGTGGGGATCTCCCACCTGGGTGGTGGCTGCGATGTCACAGCCTTGGCTGGGGAGGATCCTGCAACAGCGACGCTGTCTTGTCTTTACACCACCTAAAAAACGTTAATGTGACAGGCACTTTAAAAGCCAAAACCAGCAGAAGAATGCAAGATGCTGGTTGGTTCTTCAGGTGTTGAAAGATTAGATCCAACATTTTGGTTTTGCCCCGTAGAACAGAGTTAAGCTATTTGTTCGTTTTATGGTTCTGATTGTGGAGGCTTTATGGAAGAACAAGATCTGGAGGGTGTGGTGGATTCCTACTCCTTTCCAAATCTTGATTGAAATATGTTGAAAATAAGTAGTGGGAAGTAGCTTTTAGCTACTCTTCTGTCTAAAATTGATGGCCAGAAAATGTGAAATCATCAGTTCCAGCTAATTTTTTAACGATAAGGTCATGATTTTGACTTTTGTCAACATCGTTTTTTAAGCAGAAGAGGCAAATCATCTATAAAATAAGGCTCCCTTAGGAGAGTACAGAATATTTTCACTCTGTTTTCCCTGCCAAAAAGATGCTGGGAGTGCTGTCCTTTTTATATGCTCCTGGCTAGGAGGAGTTATGTCCTTGTCAAAAGGCCTGGTGGATCTGCAGAGCTGCTGGGTTACTGCTTCTGTATCCTCTCCTACACCCTATAAATTATGAAAACTTGACCTGAGACCACAGACTCACCTGTCAGTGGCACCCAGGCTCCTCTGGGAACTGCTTTATCTCCCTTGACATGGACAATCCACACCAGAGGTGGTTAGCTGGGGTTTGAAATCTGGCTGGACTTGCTTCGTGTTGTTTCTCTGCCTGTTGGCAAACAGAATATCCGTGTGTTTGTGAAGAACACCGGGGGTTTTTTTGTGAAATGACCAACTTTTCTTCTAGGACCAAAGACTACAATGCTTCGTCTGGCTGTTAAGTTTTTCCCTCCAGACCCGGGTCAGCTGCAAGAGGAGTACACCAGGTAAAGTATTTTTAGAACTATTGGCCTTGCATTACCTACTGAATTAATAGAGTTGGAAGCACAGCCGCTTCCAGCAAAACTGAGGTGGAAAACGAGTGGAAGAGCACTCACAGTGAATGTTAAATGCTTAAAACGTGGTTTTCCTTCTGCTTCCTTGTTCCTGTGAATCCTTTGGTGCTGATAAATTGCACTGGGCTGGCCACAGGTTATTATTTTGGTTTGATTTGGCGCTCCTCGGTAGCCAGGCCGCTGGTTATTATTCGGTGAGCAGAAGGGTGAGGAGATGCTGCTGTTATAACCTCCTGCTCAGTCGTTCTGTTGTCCTTTCCCGTGTCAGGGTGCTCTGTGTAAGTGCAGCCCTTGTGCCTCTCCCCCAGGTACCTGTTTGCTCTGCAAATCAAGAGGGACCTGGCGGAGGAGCGCCTGACCTGCAGCGACAACACGGCCGCTCTGCTGGTCTCCCACCTGCTGCAGTGTGAGTATCCCAGCGGGGCTGCCCTGCTGACCGTGCCAACCACGTTAAATCGCACACAGGAGCTTTGGGTAGCTCACAGAGAGCTCTGTCTCACAGCATTTCCTTCTCCACATGCTGTAAACACGTTGATTTTCAGCCCTGGGGTGGTCAGCGTGGGGAGGAACAGCTGGTGCTTGTGTCTGAGGTGAATTTGGCTGCAGGGGGTGGTACAAAACCAGCCCCTTGCTGTTTCCCTGGCTCTGCAGGCCGTGTTTTCAGCACTCCACATCTCCCAGGCAGCTGTTCCCACCTGTCCCCGTGCTCCTTTGCTTCTCCCTTTGCCTGGGAGGAGATGGCTGTGTAGGAGCTGGGCTGAAACACAACCAGAGCCGTGCTGGAACAGGTTCTGCAGTGGGGCTGTCAGCAGCTCTCCTCATTGCCAGTGAAAATGGAAATGGGAAGCAATTTATTTGGCAGCACGCTGCTGCTGCTGGCTCATGTACGTGCTTAAAGACCTGAAAACGTGGCCTTTGAGACGAGGAGGTTGGAAACCTTGAGTGAGCTCAGACACCAAAGTGCTGGGGCAGCAGCTGAGGTGTGCACAGCTCTGCAGCCCGACCTGCACGCGGGGCCTTTGGTGGCTCCTGGCTGGAAACAAAAGCTGATCGATGATGCTTCTTCAAATAGTTATTGCCTGTCTAATTCTGCACTGCAATATAATAATACAGTTATAATAGCATTACTTCTGGTGATTTTATTGGAAGAGAATCTATTTTGTGTGTGTGCCATCAGCCAGTGACACCAGGAAAAGCTGCTCATGATTTTCCAGCGCTTTGGGTGAATCTCACCCTCAGGCCTTGCTCAGCTCGATTCTGCTCTTCTGGGAGATGGGCTGTGAGAAAGGGATGCCTTAAGATTCAGCTTTTATATTTTTCAGACCCTGTACTGCTTTAGTGTAGCTCTAAAATTCCACACAGTCTGTTAACTCCTGTTCTCACATTCTAGTTGGACACAACAAATCCTCTCCAGGCCTGGACTCAAGGACACCTTGCTGTTCCAGGCCCCAAAAATTGGAAACTGAACCTCTAAAAGGGGGGACAGACTTGGGGTAAATTCCATCATCACATGAAATTGTCATTGGAGAATTAACCCTGATCTGTAAATTGATCAAAACTTATAAAAGTGTAAAAACTGGTGCCCAGGGGTCCATCTTGGGTGTGGCCTCTCCCCGGAGAGGCTCTGACTGCCCGAGGTGTCCCTATTGAGCACCTTTCAATAAATCCCCATTTTGTTCACTTAATCTTGTCTAACCTCTGTTCTAGGGAGCCTCCCTCTCTCAGGCATCAAAAGAACAGGTTTATTTCCTATGGAAATTATTTCACAAAAGCACCTTGCAGTATTTTTTACTCATTCTTTGACCTGCTGGCTCGATTTTAAACAGGACTTGCTGTGTTTTAAGAACAAGCCTGCTCCTCTCTCTGGCAGTAGCTGGTGGCAGATGCAACAGGGAAACCCTCAGACACAGAGCAAGCACATGGCAGCTCCTCCTTTGCTGACACCATCCCATAATCACTGCACACACAGCATCAGACTGACTCTCCATCTGCTTGGTTGCCCTTGTATTTGTCCAGTTCTTGCATTTCCTTGTATTTTTGGCATCCTTCCATGGAAATGAGCTTTGCAGCTCAGTTTTTGCAAAGTTTTTAGGATAACATACGTGCTTTTACCTTTTAAAACCTTTTGTGTTTGAATTTAATATCGCAGCTTCGTATTTTATTAGCAGAAAAAGTAAATGACTTTGAAAAATTTATTTATTCAACTTGTAATTTTTCTGTACATTTGCCATATGTTCTGCCTGCCTTTTTGTATTCCAAGCCAAAGGCTTGTGATCATTTCATCTTGTATCAGATGGAAGGTGTCCTGCACTTTACTTTTTTTCTTCTGCAAATCCCTTTCTAAATTCACAACATTACATCTGAAAGATGTGAATATGTGATGGGGAGACCAAAATCCCAGATGTAATTTGCCATCTTCCCAAGCAGCCTTGTCTATTACTATTTTACATATATTTAGTGAAAAAGTAAATTGAAATATGGAGTTTGGTACAAGGTATCTGCAAGGAAGAAATGTTCAGACCAACTCAAAGGTCCTCTACAAATCTCACATTTTGCACCCTTAAGAAGTCTAAATTTCCCAGACAATGTTCAAATTCCTGCAGTCCCCAGGAATTCAGCTTGGGATCAATGTGAGTTTGGTAAAACGACGCTGGATACAAAGCATCACGCACAAATTTGAAGCACTTCAAGGCTCTTGGGGTCTCTCTAATCCCTTACCGAGTATTTTCTGTCATTGTTCCTTTGTTTCTGACGTCGCTTTGTTTCCTGCCGCAGCTGAAATAGGGGATTTCGATGAGTCGGAAGATCGAGAACACCTTAAAACCAACCAGTATTTGCCAAACCAGGAAAAACTTGAAGGGAAGATCCTGGAGTTCCACAGGAAGCATGTGTAAGTGAGGATTAACGTAAACCACTAACGAACCCCTGGGCAGCAGATGGGCCGGCCGGGATAGGATGACATCAAGAGGGTGTAAATTAAACAGAGTTTCCTTTGAGCCAGAAAAGCTGGGTCTAGCAGGGGTTGCACAGTTAGGATGGAGTTGTTGGGCAGCACTTTTTCTCTTTTTCTCAAGTGATTTTTGCAGTGTACTTTTAATAACGTGCCAAGGAAAGCTGTCATGTAATAATGGGTTTAGGCGCAATAATTTCTCAGAATTTCCATTCTACAAAGTTTAAGCTCAGCTTTTCCAGCCTATGCAGAGCTCTTGCTTTTGTCTGAATAATTAGAAATTAATTGCATCATAATCTTTCTCTGCACATTAAGCATAAGGGAGATGGAGAATGATGGAGGGAGTGGGGAATAAATAACTTTCATCAGAATTCATGCAATACCTTATCTTACAGCTGGGTATTTTTGAAATAAGGGAAGATTTTTGGTGACAAAGGAATTCTGCCACAAATACAAAATTAGTTCCAACGTGGAGTCAGGAACTGCAGGAATTGATTTTTCTGTAATTTTCGAGACCTTGCATGTTAGGATTCAGCGATTTGAAGTTCTTTTATAAATTGTGGATATCCACACACGCATTTTATTGGGCATGGTTGTGCGTTTAATCCAAACTTAGATTTTCCTTTTGCTCTCATGGATTGCTGCTGACTGATTTTCCTTTAAGACAGAACAAAGGTTTTTCAGGGCAGCATCTGTGTTTTAAGAAACATCCTGCAGTTTTGGAAAATTAGTTCCTGAGAATTTCAGTAATTAACCATTTGCTGTTTATGATCAGTCATTTTAACTCGTACTGAAATTATTGCTAATGATGAAATTTCAGCTTTGTCCATTCTCCATGAAATCAGGTGGTTGCTTTTTTCTGCTTTTGAACCTTTGAGGCGCATGCGGAAATGAGGAAGAAACAAACGTTTTTAAGTAATTTAAATTAATTTTGAAGTAAATTAAAATGTATGCTAGGATTCTTCACCTTGGGAGAAGGCAGGTGGAGGAGGGAAACCATTAAATTCATTATTTTTCTCTTTTCTAAAGAAAAGTGCTGAAAGAATTAGTAGCTTCAAAGCAAATTAAAACTTTAAAACGAACTTTTCACAAAACTCAGTGACACTTTGATACTGCTGCAAGGGGCTGTGGAGTCAAGCTGCAAATGGGGCATGCAAGGTTTTGAAGCCATCGTGCAGTGTAGGCTGATGGCTCCCAAATTTGAGGTGAAACGTGGGATTTTTAGATCTCAGTACCCCCAGAGCACGGACAGAACAGCCCCGTGTTGCTCACATACCTGGGTTCTGTTGAGCTGCTTCTGCCTGTGGGGAATTTTCCTGGTTTGCTTCTCGCGGTGGAAGGGTTGTGATTGTCTTCTGAGTTAGGGACTGGTGGTTTTGTTAAATGGATTCGAGTTTTTATTTCAAACAAGTCCCTTCTGATCATTCATAACTGTAAGGAAAGTTTGTAATTTTGCCTGTCAGGAAGGAGTCAGAGGAAGGTCAATGGCCAAAGATTCCTTGCTTGGTAAATTGTGGATGTTCCCTGTACTATACGGACACAAACACAGGTAGCTGACCAGGCCGAGGAGCCAAAAAGGAGAGTTAAATGAGAGAGCTAAAATGAGAGGCTAAAGAGAGAGGGCAAAAGGAGAGAGCAGAACTCTCTGACCTTTATTTATATGTTCTTAGAAATCACCGTGGATTGGAGGTAGAAATTACCACCCCTCAATCACACTGGTCAAGGAAAAGTCCATCCCATGTCTCCGCCTAGGAGAATGGAATGAAAACAACAAGGACAGTGAGCAAAAACATGGATAGTTAGCAAAAACATGGATAGTTAGCAAAAACGTGAATAGTTAGCGAAAACATAAATAGTTAACAAAAACATGACTATGTTTGCAACAGCATGTGTGAAAAAGTATTACAGCAAAGAGAAAACATTAAAAAACTGCAAAACTCAAGACGACAGTAAATGTCCTTTTCCAAATTATTTAATGAGAATTGCATTATTACAGCCATATTATTGAAATGGTTGTAAACCTTATTTTAAAGCAGTGTTTTAGCAGTTAACATTAACAGCTGAGGCACTCAATTAGAGAAAGTTACCACTGAATGTGAGCGATACCTGGGTACCTTGAAGGCACATTTCAAATTCCCCCTGCGCCTTTGGAAGCATTTTTGATAGAGAGATGTCGTTTTGCAAGCACTGCAATCTTAAACTCAGCTGTGGCTCCCCTGGTTTAACCCCAGCTCAGCCCCATGCAGCTGCTGGCTCCCCCTTGGTGGGCTGGGACAGAGATTTGGAAGGGAAAAAGTGGGAAAATTCACAGCTTGAGATACAGACAGTTTGAATGGGTGAAGCAAAAGCCACACACACACATGCAAAGCAACACCAGGAGTCCATTCCTTACTTCCCACAGGCAGGCAGGTGTTCAGCCATCCCCAGGAAAAGCAGGATCCCCTCACAGGTAACTTGGGAAAACAAACACTCCAAACATCTTCCCTTCCTCCTTCCTCCCCCAGCTTTGCGTGCTGAGCACGGGGCCATATGGGATGGAATATCCTTGGGGTCAGCTGGGATCAGCTGTCCCGGCCGTGCCCCCTCCCTGCTGGGGCTGGGTGAGGAGCAGGAAAGGCCTTGGCTCCGTCAGCTTTGCTGGGCAAGAAGGAAAATCCATAACCCCTGGGTTATCACCGCTGTTTCCAGCTCAAATCCACATCACAGCCCGGCACCGGCTACTGGGAAGAAAATGGACCCAGCCCAAAGCAGCACACACATCCCTTCCCCTTCCCTTTCCCAGGGAGTATTCACCACCCTTTCCCATCCCCAGCAGAGGAGGGTTCTGTGTTTTCTCAGTGCAAACAGATTTTTCCTCATTTCTGTTCCCAGAAGCAGGCAGGAGCGTTCGGCTTCTTCCTGATGTTGTGCAGCTGGACACACAAAAAAGCTTCTCTGTCGTATTATCCTGCTGTATCACATTTTTACCTTTTTTTGGTTTATTTTAATTTTTTATTTCCTCTAATTTGCTTTATTCTTACCTCGCTTACCTTTAGCAGATTAATATTTTCGAGGCCAGGTTGGATGGGCTTGGAGCAGCCTGGGACAGTGGGAGGTGTCCCTGCCCATGGCAGGGGGCGGCACTGGGTGGGTTTAAGGTCCCTTCTGACCCAAACCAGCCTGGGATTCTGTGATTCTGCCACTGATGATTGCTCCTTTTGGAGGTTTCTTGTACAAACCCTGTGTCCAGGAGGAGAAACCCATTTCTGGCAGGTTGACTCGTCTCCAGATTGTTTCTGCATCACTTTCTTTCTGCCTCCGTTTTCCTTTTTTTAAAAAAATTTCTTCACTGTAGCTCTGAGAAGTGACAGAACATCATCACCCTCAACAAAACAGAACCTGTGCATCCAATCCATTCTGTACATTGAGAATGTTGTAATTGGAAAGATGGCAACAGAATGCTTATTTTCTACTAAACTGATTTTTTTCTTTTGCATTTGTAAATACTTTCTTTTACTTTCAAAAATATGTGTATATGTGTAGATTAGTGGTGGTGCAGTTAAATCCTGGCACCCAGACACTCAAAACACAATGTTTTCTGCCTTCCTGAGAGTAGTAGAACACTTGCTGTGAGGTGAGTGCAGGATGCACCGTGGCACATTTTGCCTGTGCTCACACCTCTGTGGTTTGTCTGTCTGTACATACATAAATCAGGAAAGAAACAGAAGATTTAATAGATTTATATTTACATTTACCGTTATCCCTCACATCCTTTCACAACTTGTTAGCTGAGCTGTCCACGAATTTAAATTCTTGAAATTGTGTGTAAATTAGAAAAACTTTAACTCGACACTTCATCTTTAAAGTTCTGTATTAACCGCTGGGTTTAAATGCTCTGTAAATCACCTAACGCTTGGCAGCTTTTAATTGGACTCCATTTGCATGGGAATATTGTAACACCGATATTTGTCCAGCTGGGTGGTCGTAAGGAACCTCCACAATAACAACAATCGCGCTGGCAGCAGTTTTTGCTGGAAATACTGATATCAGTCTGTCTTCCATTGACCTGGGGAAGATTAAGTAGATTTATCTGCTTAATGGCTGAACAAAATTAGAGCAGATTGTTTTGGGGCTGGGCTGTGCAGCTAAGCCTGCAGGCAGCGTCTGAGGGCAGGTGCTGAACCTGCCTCTCTTTGGACCCGTGTGTGGTAGGGTCAGAGCTGCCTTCTGTGGTGGGTGCAAGTGAACACTCTTCAAACTGGCTGCTATCTTATTTTTCATTTTTTTCCGACGTGCACAGTGCTTCGGATCACATTTAATAATATATGAAATAACTGTCAGTGGTTCTACATCAGTTACGCCAGACTGTTCACGAGGAATTTTTAGTACTCCGATTTTCGAGTTGCCACTTTTTTGTTTTTGCCTTCCCTCCCCTCCTAACCCTGCTTCCCAACCTCAGCACCCTCTTTCAAAGACAAAGCCCTGCTTTCATTCTTAATGTCGCTGCGTTCAGAAGAATTGCAGCAGGAATTAGTGTGGGTGGGAGTTACACACAGCGCGCTCAGAGTGTAACTCAGGGAGCTCGGGCCAAAAGTGGCATTTATGATCCACCTCTTTTGTCTTGCGTGTATTTAATAAATAGGAACCGTGGTGCTCCAGTTAAGGAATCTGTGGTGGAAATGGAAGCAACACTTAAAGCCAATATTAAAAGTTACTCATTTCAGTGAGGGGAAGGGAAATCTGCTTTATCAGTTCCAGGTCTTAGACATAACTCGTGCATGTGGCAGAAATGCAGCTCCAAGACTCTCTCTGCAGTTTGGCATTCCTGTTTCCATTCGAAATCAGGTTTTTGTTCCTCTTGCGTTCTTCCCTTTCTATTACATGGTCACACAATACTGACCTTTGGATAAGGGTGGATTATGTACCCAGCTTGTAAAGGCAGGAATTGAATCCCTCCCTTCTGCAGCTGGCCAAATAAATTTGTGATTTCCTGCTGTAATGTTTTAGGTTCCTTATTTTCCCCTCCAGAATGAACAAGGCAAGAGAGCACTGCTGAAATCCTGTTGTCAAACGTGTGCATTCAGCCTTACTTTCTCAGGGCATTTTGTGTGTGTGTTTTACACTAAAGAGCATTTTAGTGAGTATCAAAGAAGCATTGCCTTTTCTGAGAACTTCTATTTTTAAAACCATACTATACAAAATTGTATTCTAAATTTTGGAGACAATTCCTACTTGGAGTTGATATTTATTGTCATCATCCCCATTTCTGTTAAATTCAAATGTAATAATCATTCACCTCAATATTCTCTATTTATGCTTTAAAAATACCTATAGGGTGCTAAACAATTGTTTAATGTAACACATGACTGTAGGTAGGTAGGAGGAGTTGTTTTTAAGGAGTATGACTGGAAAGGCCGGCCAAGGGAGCAGGAGAATTTATTTAGCACTGATGTTATGGTTGGCAGTGTGTAGTACACAAAAATAGGTAATGCTAAAAATAGTTTATCGTCTGTTTTAATAAAATAAAATAAAATGCAGATTTATGGAAGGAAGGCCATTTTCTTCGTGGAAGAAAAGGCTTGTAAAATTTGCTTGTTGTCTGTGTGCAGGATTCTAACCTGGTTGGCTGTAAATAGGATAATAATTTTTTAGCACCTGTGTCTTCCTTGTATCATTGCATTTATCCCAGTGAACTTGCACACGGGAGGAATTTGATATTTATTATTTCTAATCTTTGTCAGTAGTGACACAGGGGGTCACTTCATCCAGCTGTGGCTGGTGCAGCCTCACTGCTCCGAACGCCCCAGCAGGTCCTGTGCTCTTGGTGTTTCACAGAATTCCAGAGGGGGTTGGGATGGAAGAGACCTTAAACTTCATCTCACAGAGCAGTTGCTCCTGTCTGTGTACAGCTTCCTCCTGTTTTTAGAGTCATTTTGACAGCAGATGAGGTTTCATTTTAAAAATCCTTCTCTGGATTCCGTGGCAGGGAGGGAATTATGCAGCCAAAGACTGGGGGGGAATGTGTTGCACCTGGTAGTAATAGAGTGACAATCCTGTGGTCCCAAAACCTGACTTGCAAAGGGTCATTCTGTTGCAATATTTGCATTGTTTCTCTTTTGCTGCCTGTGCAACTCCACCAGCTCTCACTTCTCATCTCACTTAATGCTGATGTGTACACAGGCAAGCAGAAGGAGGAGCGCTGGGGATTGGATTTGGATTTGTTCAACTTCATAGTTGCCGAACTGAAAAATCTCTGAGCTAATTAACATCTCTTTCAGCATCTGTCTTGGGATGTGTTTGGCATCGGCTGTGTCATTACAGAACTTCGGTGTGACACATGGCTTGGAGTGAAACCACCCAACGAGACGAGACAGAAAATTCTCATTTAGTGCCAGAGTTCAGACTGCAGTGTTAACCCTGTTGGCAGTGTTGTGGAATCAAATTGTTCTTAAAACTTCATTTTTCTTCCTCATTACAGGGGCCAAACTCCTGCTGAATCTGACTTTCAAGTGCTTGAAATTGCCCGGAAACTGGAGATGTACGGCATCAGATTCCACCTTGCCTCCGACCGTGAGGGCACCAAAATCAACCTGGCAGTTTCCCACATGGGTGTGCTGGTGTTCCAGGTACTGCAGACTCTGTCTGTCTGTCTGTCCTTTAGCACGCCTTGGAGCAAGTCTCTCATTTTAACATCAAGTGTCTCTGATGTCTTGAAAATTTAACGTGTCCTGTGGTCAAGGAGTGTCATTTGAGCCCCAAAATTACGTTTGGTGCAGCTTGTTCTGCTTGTGCAGAGTGAAGAGCTTCAAAACCAGGTGATGGTAGAGGGGCTTTGTTTGGAGTTAGGAGTGTGATCACACAGGAGAGTGTAATCACACTCCTAACTCCAGGAGAGTGATTTTCACAGAGAAAATCATCAATTCCCTTGGAACAGCCCCGGGACAGGTCTGTCATCCTGGGATTTTGGTTTGGTTTCTCTTCTTTTAATATTCCAGTGTATTTGTGCTGGGATACTGTTGCTCTTAGTGTGCAGAAATGCTGATTGATTGGAGTGATTGGACCAATTAATGTTCCTGTGGTTGTTGTATTAAATAAGTGACTCGGGGCTCAGAGTCCTGTTTATGATGCAGTGATGCTGTTTTCCTCTCCCCAAAACACAGAGGCAGCTGATTTACTGAAATATTTCCCTTTGGGTGCTCAGCTGTGTCTTATCTGTTCTTTCACTGTGGAGCAGCTTCTCTGGGAGGAGCATCACCCCCTGCAGTCCTGAAATTCCCCTCGTTGTGCTCAGTGACCTCTCTTGTTCAAGGGAATATCGTCACCAGAACTAAAAATCCAGCTGAATGTGCTGGGGGAAGGTGTCCACATACACATTTATGTACCCACAACAGCATTTTGCTTGGTACTCTGCTTTTCTGGAATGTCTGCTAAATTTTAATCGTTCTCCTTTTAATTCAGGGTAACACGAAAATCAATACCTTCAACTGGTCCAAGGTCCGTAAACTGAGCTTCAAGAGGAAAAGGTTCCTTATTAAGCTCCACCCAGAGGTCTGTGTAAGTTTTACTGTAATATAGACTGGTCAGTGTTGGAAAAAATACCTGTGTTTCATTTTATCGTGAACATTTCTGGAGTTTGTGGTTTTGTAGAACAGCCTCAGCAGGGCAGGCTTGCCATCGTGTAACGATGTGTCTCACAAAGAGACCCTCAGAAATTTCGTGTGATAACTGCCCTCTGACATATGCAGTATTTTCCAGTTTTGTCTAAATTTCAGGGAGACAAGCATCAGAACTCCTAAAAAAAAAAATTAGTATTTTAAAAGAGCTACTATTTCACTCAAATATTTGAATTTCATTGGTGGGTTATACTGAGCACGTTTCTAAAGTCAAGTGCTTTTTAAACGCTTTTACAGTTTCAAGGTAAGCAAACATTTTTGAAAGCTATTAAATAATTTTAAACTGCATTCAGAATCACTCCCATTGCTTTGAGACATATGAGAAGCGACTCAGCAAAATCCTGCATCTCGCAGGAGTTCAGCTTTTTGTTGGCACCCATTTGTGCCTTCCTTTTCTCCTTGTTTTCATTTTAGGTGCTACTGAACTTGTGTGGTTTGTTTTTTTTTTCCCAGGGCCCGTATCAAGACACGTTGGAGTTTCTTTTGGGAAGCAGGGATGAGTGTAAGAACTTCTGGAAGATCTGTGTTGAGTATCACACGTTCTTTAGGCTCTTCGATCAGCCCAAGCCCAAGGCCAAAGCGGTGTTCTTCACCAGAGGGTCGTCCTTCAGATACAGGTGGGGAGAAACACCAGATTCATTATGAAAGAAAATGAGAGCAAAAGGAAAAAATTATTTTGAAGTCATTGCACGTCTGATGCTCATGCCCTGTGTTTGATAACCTTTGTGCTTGTGTGGCTTCACAGTGGACGAACACAGAAGCAGCTAGTGGATTATATTAAGGACAGTGGGATGAAGAGAACCCCCTATGAAAGGTAAGATGAAACAGCTTTGTAAGGTGAACACAGCTGAGACTTTCACAGTGGCTTGTTGCCTAAATTTCAGTGTTTAATGCTGCTTGGAGGCAGGTTCATTCTCAGCCACTGAGATTTTCCTCAAATTTAAGGTAGCTGAACTAAAATGTAAAAAAATTATTATTTCGTGGTGCCGTAAGAAGCTTAGGAAAGTTTTGGTACCACGTTTTAATGTCTGTGGACAACGTGTGGCTTAGCTGTCTGAAAGTTCAGCTGAAGATTTCACAGCCTCGGTGAGGACCTGGCTGTGCCACTGTGGCTGTGCAATCTGCCAGTGGCAGAGCACAGAATGGAGCTTGGGATCTGCGGGCTCGAAACTGTGACCTTAAATACTCATTTGTTACTAAATATGTAAATATAAAATAGAA
>VYZT01027296.1:0-10601 GCA_013400735.1 Pomatostomus ruficeps
AGTATCCCAAACCCTGACATCCAGGATATATTCAAAACTTAAAATATTATGTCTTAGTGTCTATGACTAGAGCAAATTATGACTGACACAACTTTTATCTTGTCAACTGTATTTCCAAAGGGCGTGACGTAGCACTCCCAGCCCTGATGGTTTTGAATGTTTGCAAGTTGTTACTCACAGTGGTATATACTGTAGAAAATAAAAAGAAGAAAACAGCCCCAAATGCCATTGCAGGGACCAAAACTATGTGTTTTCTTTTTTTTTAACTAATCAGTAATTCTCCTTCTGGAATGCACATGGATGGACAATAAAGCCAGGAGAAATCAAGGGCTGATTTCCTCCACATGGCAAAAGTCTCTAAATAACACAAATTCTGGCGTTGTGCTGGAAGAAAAGAATTGGCATTTCTACCAGGTCGGATTTTCTCTCCTTTGTGGTAACTCACAGTGCAGGCTGATGGAAGAACTTGGGATGACCTCCTTGAAAGTGTCTGGGAGGTGGAGTTACAGTGAGGGTATCTGGGAACAGAAATAGCAAAAATTGGCGCTTGGTGTGCTGTTCCCAGCATCAAAGGCTTTGTAAGGGAGGAATTGGCAGCAAATCTGGGTAAGAAAATATTGCAAGTCCCTCAGGAGCTAGAAAATCCTGCGGGGTGGATGACAGTCACAGGGGTCGCAGTCACTGGGGAAGTGCTGTGGCATAAAGACCCCTGGGAGGCTGTCACTGGTCTGTGCTGGAGCAGTGTCACTGAAACCCAGTGCTGACGGGAGCAGAAGCACCCCAGCAGCAGGCGGGTGACTCCCACAGGCTCCATCATCCCCTCGGGGCCTGGACAGGCTGGAGATGGAGATGGACAGAAACCCACCATGGGCAATGCCGCCCTGGGCAGCACAAGCCCTGGGTGTGAGCAGCCAGGCTGGGAAGGCAGACATGGTGGAGAGGCTCTGGACCAGGGTGGGGGTGAGGGCGTGGCTGCGGCCTTGCAGCAAGGGTGGCCAAGTGCCTGTCAGCTGGGCTGTGGGACCAGGAACACAACCAGAGGCACACACTCCTTCAGTATCCCTCTCCTAGAGGGGCTCCTGCCTGCTCCCGGCACGTCTCCGATGGCTCTGACAGTGCAAGGTCTGGCTCGAGGCTCCCCCAGTGCAGGGGATTTTGGGGGCCTGGAGCCAGCCTGGACTATGCCCAGTGCCCCGAGGGAACAGTGTTTGGTGGGCAATCAGGGATGGGAAGGCAGATGCTGTTACCTGGATGAGCAGAAGGATGAGGGAACTGGACTTTTTCCCGACACGTCGTAGGGACACAGCATGGCAGGAGGGACATGGCAGCAGAGCTGAGAGGGCACATCTGCTCCCCACAGACAGGAAGATTGCTTGGAAAGGCTGTGGGAACCTCATCCTGGGCAAGTGCCTGCTCCTCTTGTCCTGGCTGTGGCATGGCAGCTTTGCCAGCCACCTCTAAAGGTCCCTTCTGACATAAACCTCAGAACTCAGTGACTGTCACTGTCTGGTACAGCACAGAAGTTTTTATGGGTCATCACTTTGCTGTCCACCCAAACGGGGCCTTCCACAGAGGAGAGAGACTGTGTCACCCTTAGGCACAGAAGCAGAAGGTTCACAGGGTCAAGGAGTAATGTGTGCCAGCTGCTACAGGAAAGGTGTGAGGCAGAGTTATGTACTGGAGACAAAGCCATTATGACTGAAATTCCAGGGAATTCATGAAACAATATAGAGTTCTGCTGAAAGAAAGTTACACCTGGGCCCAGTGAAGAGCCTGAATGGCACAGGGCAGTGTCAGCAGAGGAGCACTCGTAGCTTTACATTGCATTCTTTGTTCCTGCTTTATACTTCCATAAATAAACAGTTCAATACACTTTCATTAGGTCATCTGGGATACCTGAGAAAACATATCATAGCCTTCTTTACAGGGAAAAGCCCTGACAGTCTCCCTTCAGGAGAATGAAGGCTTCAACTTCATCATTTATGCAGTAAACTTGCAACACTTAAAAATTAATTTTTATATTATATTACAATTTAAATTCTGTTAATGAGAATTACTACCAATAGTGCCTGATAATAACAATTTGAGAAATTTCAATTAGTTCATTAGCTTTTTTGGTCAAACAATTGGTGGGAAACACTGGCATTTAATGAATTGTGATAATTTTTTCTCTATTACTAACTCTGTTTCGATAATTATGAACGGTATTTCAAATGGCTTTGAGATAACTATTTCAAAAGGAATTATAGTTGTCCTTGTTCCTTGTAATCAAAAATGGCACAGGAACCCCACCTTATGCCAGGGAAAGTCCCAAAATATCTCATAATCCTATTGGAATTGATGAACCCAGTGGACTGTGACTCTGGGAAAATTCAAAATCCTTTTGTCAGATCAGAATTAAATATTTGCCTCCTATGAACTGGGTGGCTTTTGATGGATCAGGGGAGGGAGGGATGTATGCTGCATCAAACCTGGGATGTTTTCCTGTGAGGGTTTTGGTCTGTGTTGAGCTAGGAAAGTGGCAGCACTCTGCAGGCTCCTATGGAAGCAGTATCAGCCTGCACAAAATCCAGAGAGCATCCGAGCAGAATAATGATTTATTTCTCTACAACAGAGATGTGCTGTTTCATGACAACTACTTCTCTGAGCTGTTTTAGTGGTACAGGGCTGAGGTAGAGCTGGAAAAGAGGGCAGGGGACAGATGACACCGTGGGGGCTGCTGCTGACCACCAGCCTCTGGCCACTGTCCCCATTTCTCCTGTGGGAGTTTACCTCTCTGGCATTCACTGGGAGGGAAATGAAGCAGGGCAGGAACCACCAGGGGATTTTTGGAGTGTGTCAAGGGTGGAGTGTGTTCAGCTCCTGAAGGGGCCAAGCAGGGACAGGCAGAGCTGGGCTCCCAGTGAGCAGCAAGGAGGGGCTGCAGGGGAGGTGATGGTCACTGGCTACAATGACCATGGGGCAGTGATATCAGGTCAGGGTCTGGGGACAGTGAGGATTTGGGAGCAGCACAGGACACACCCCAGAGTTTAGGGAAAGAAGGAAACTTTGGCATGTGCTAAAGAGAAACTAAAGTAAGGTGATGCCTTAATGTTTAGCTTTTATGTTTTTCAGATCCTGCACTGCTTTAGTGTGTAGCTCTAAAACTCCATATATTCTGTGAGCTCCTGTTCTCACATTCCAGTCAGACATAACAAATCCTCTCTAGGGTTGGAGTCAAGGACACCTTGTGGTTCCAAGCCCCGAAATATGGAAACTAAACCTCTAAAAGGGGGGAAGACTTGGGGTAAATTCCATCATTACCTGAAATTGTAATTGGAGAATTAACCCTAATATGTCAATCAATCAAAATTTATAAAAGTGTAGAAAACTCATGACCAGTTGTCCATCTGGGGTGTAGTCTTGGCCAGACTCTTGTGCTCCCAGGATGTGTCCTGTAAAGGCCTTTCAATAAATATCTACTTTCTTCTTTTAATCTGTCTAGCCTCTGTTTCAGGTAGGCTTCTCCAGGCATCAGAGGGGTCAGGGGAGGTGCACAACACAGGGGCAGGGCCTCAGCACAAGAGCAAATGTTTTTCCGTGGGACAGAAATTCCAGCACATTGGTAGCCTCAGTGTAAAAGCCAGATCTTCAGAGGAAAAGCCAATGATTAAACAAAAAGCACAACCACACCATCAGTTCTGAGATCTGCACTCTTTTTTTGCAGCACATACACCTTAAATTGCTTATCTGTAAAATGTTGTGAGGAACACAGGAATTAGAGTTCATGTGTTTTATCTCTTCATTGTCCCCTATGGGTTGAGCTTCCTGAATAACTCATTTCTTCCCTGGCACAGGGCCAGCAGGTGACCCCCACAGTGCACTACATACCAATGTCAGGAGGTGCTCAAGGTGCAGCAGTAGTGGAGACAAAGCTAGACAAAGTCTCTGCCACAGGAAAAAGGAGGGGACAGAGGTACAGGCAGCCCCACAGGTGTTCAAGGTGTTTGCTTTAAAAGGGAGATGCACTGTGTAAATTATTGAAAGGAAAAATCTCAGGCACAGGCAAAAGTAAAAATCCCAAACAAAATCTCCCAACAAAATGTTTCAGTTCAGATCAACCTGACCAATGAAAATACTTCTCTAGTGAGATTAACAATTTTGCTCAGGGAATTTTTTTAATGGCACTATATTTCTTATCAATGTTTTTTGGATAATAGCTCCCAGTAGTCTTTATTAGGTACTAATTTCCTAGAAACTATTAATAAGACACTGGTAAGTCCCTTAGGTCATGCTGAAAAATCTCATTGGAAATAATGGCAAAATCATTTTGGTTTTATACGTGTATATACACTGGGAAGAAATAGATACACCTACAGGGACCATTGTCAATCCAATTACTTTGAAATTTCTCAAATCTATGACTGAAGTTACTCTGATCTGCAGTCATTTGTCTACACCTGGGTGAGTTGCTAAACTAAAGGCTGATGATGCACTCCAGTAAGTTAATTTTTTTTTTTTCTAATCTGGCATTAGATGCAAGCTTTCCCTAATGGCAGTAAAAGCTTTGGTTTGGAATTGGGGTATTAACCAATATCTCCATGAATTGGTAGATGTAGAAGTTGCAGGAGTTTTGTTAATTTCTAATTTTTATAAGGCTGCAAAGTGTCCAAACCCACAGACAGTACATGCAGTGTAAATGCTATCTTGGCTTTCCTGCTCCAGCCATAACTCATTTCTCTGCCCCCAAAATCAAGTCGTTGTTTAAATACAGTTCTCATTTTCTGTGTCTCCTGCCAAGCAGCTCCTCAGGGCAGCACTTCCAGGAAGGGTCCAACTTCACTCCCTCTCCCTATTCCTGAGCAAAGCCCTCCTGCCATCGGCAGGGATGGGGTCAGGGGAGCTGCAGGGTGGGGCAGGACCCCCTGACCTGGGGAATCCCGAGCATGGGACATCCAGGAAGGGGGGACACAACTTCCTGGGATCCCCCTCCCCGGGTTAAACAGGTTTCTCCACACCTGAGAGGTGCCTTCACTCTTGGAGGACTGTTGCGGAGGGATAACTCAGACGACTCAGTGTGAGTTAGCAATGAGCTTCGTTTATTGATCAGTTACATGCCTTAATATAAGCCCCATAATGTGCTCATGCATATTCTGTAACCCAAGCGTGCTATTGGTGTGCTTTTGCAAGTCAACCCCCCTTTTTTGTTTCCCTTTTGCTAGTGCCAACATTCCCGTTTCCCATCCTCCTTCTGCATTCTTGCCTAACTACAAGCATCCTCATCAAGGACACAGTGTCCTTCGGTTTACATCCTTAAACTAACTGACTACGCTGTTTCCCCATCTCCTCGGCCACAAGCCGTTCCATGCTCACTTTCCTTTATCCATTCTGCAACAGAGGACCTTCCTCAGTTACTGGGACCTGAAGCACCCAAAAGAAAGAGAAATAACTAAAAGCCCGTGGATGAGCTCTGTAGTACTGTTCGTGACTCACAGGTGGGTAAGCATCTCACTTATTGTCTTTATTTTTTAATTAGTAGAACTGTCAGCAGGCAAAACAAACCTCATTGCACAATTTCTTTTTTTTAAGATTTGGTTGCAAGTTTGCCCCAAGCCCAGGGCATTCTCCTGCCTTCAGTGGAGGAGTGTACACTGTGGGTAGATGGAGGTCCAGAAAAGTGAAGTTTTATTTACTTGCTTCCATGGCAACACTTTTTTCTTTAAAAAGCCCCAAGCTACCGTAAAAATGTGGAAAGAACCCTTTATACATTCTTGCAGAGCAAATGCAATCCGTGTGTCATCAACAACTTTCACGAGCTAAGAGGTATTTAGAATTATTTGATAACTAAATTGCTGATGGTACATCTAACCCAACCATTTATTAAAATCATTGCTCTGTTTTCTCTCCACCAGCAGAAAAACAGGAAAGAAGGTGCAGTAGAAATGTTTTGCAATTATGGTGCATAAGACTAGCTTTAAATAACAGAAATAACATGTTTTTCCCATCAATACACACTGAATCTGAGCTGGTTGCAGCTGCCTGCCTAGTGAAATTAGGTGGATCTAGCTGCTCATTTGCATGCCCTAATGTTCTGATAAACCACCTGGTTTTTGCTGCCAAACAGCTCTTACAGCCAGGCAAGGTGGCTCATTCGGGTATCTCTTGACTCTGCCTGGGTCTGCAGGCACATGAGTAATTGGTGTTTAAAGCACTAAACCTCCTAATGACTAAAACATCTTTGAAAGCTTGGTTTGGAACAAGGGAGAGCCAATTAAAGCATCGTGTTTTGCCACAGATTTAGAAAACTACACAGATGTCTCTGTCCTACTCGCTGCAGAAACACTGAAATAACACCACAGGTCACCATGAAGCAGAAATCTTCTCTCTGATGTTCTGGAGATCTGGAGGAGGAGCAGAAACACACTGCCTATAGCTAAGGTTTAAGGGCAGGTAATCAAAGGGGTATTAAAGCCCGTTCCTGAGACAGCCAGTAAAGACTGTGGCATTTTCAGCAGCCTTAAAAACATTTATTTTGATGGGACTCTCCCTCAGACACACATCAGAAGGAGGACCAGCATCCCCGAGGATGTGTAAACCTTAAAATTCAAACTTTGACCTCAGCCCTAACTCCTTCCACAGCCACTCCTCCCTCCCCTGGTGCCTTTGTTTTCATGTACACAGAGGTACCAGACACTGATTTGAAACCTTTGGGTTTTGATCCTTCTCCAAAAGTAGTCCCAGGCAGAGTTATGTAGATTTTATTTAACCTGTCTTAACTGCTGTTAAGAGGGATGTAATTTGACTGGCCCTGGAACAGCAGAGGCAGCTGAAAATATCGAAAATTTGCAACCTGAGAGATAAAGCGAATAGGCAAAAAGAGTTTCTAGTGGATTTTCCTAAATTAACTTTTCTCCCTCTCAAAATATGCACACAAGCATAGTTATGTAAATGAATGCAATTGGATGACAAGCACAGCAATGCCACCCTAATTTAAAAATTAAAATTGTCTGAAATGGAAAGCTAAATTGGATGCAATAAGTGCAGCCTAAACAAAGAAATTTACTTAGATCTACACTGATTTAACCTTACCAGGTCTCCCAGTGATGAGGCTTATGGCCCCTGATAAGCCTGCTGAGCATCCCCTGGACCTCTGCATTGCCCTGTCCTTCCTCAGGACTGATTTTTACCAGTTTCTTACTTCTTGTTGTGTGGGAAGCCATGACCTGTAACATCAGCCTATTTACAGAATGAAAAGGAAACTATGTCAGGCAGCCTGGTACCTTCAGTGGCAAACTATTAGTTTGGAATTGCTGGCTAGAGTCCAATGGAAAGAAAAAAGGGGGAAATATTCCAGGATTTTAGCCCCTCCTTTTTGACAATCCTCTTTTTGGCCTGGTTCTCTGATGAAATGCAAAATAAACAGTTTGTATTTGTCCTCCTCCGACTGCCACTCAATTTCTTAACTTAACAGATTGAATTTGAAACAATGACTTGAAAGAATCCAAATATTTCCTTAAACCCACGAATTTAGGAGAAAAAAGAAAAGAGAAAGGGAGAGACCCTAACCCTTCAGTAAAAGAAGAGATGACAATAGCTTTTTCCCAGGGGAGTGGCAAGAGCACCAAGCCTGCCAGAGTTCAGGAAACTTTTGGACAATGCTCTCAGGCACGTGCTGTGGGGTTTGAGGTGTCCTGTGCAGGGCCAGGAGTTGCACTTTGGTGATCCTGATGGGTCTGTTCCAACTCAGCCTATTACAGAATCACAGAATTACAGAATTAACTAGGTTGGAAAAGACCTTTGAGATCATCAAGTCCAACCTACAACCAGACACCACCTTGTCAACCAGACCATGGCACAGAGTACCACATCCAGTCTTTTCTTAAAGGATCATATTCTATGATTCTGTCATTCTTTGTTTCCTGTATTCCTCATGTCCTGTTGCAGACTGACCACCTTGAACCCTTCCAACAGCACAGTCTGCTTGGTGCTGCCCTCTGTGCCCAGGCTCCCTGTGTGACTCCCAAACCTCTTGGGCACCCCAGGAGCTTCTGGAGAACTGACTGTGCCCCTATAACCTAGCACTGGTACCCATACAACAGCGCACTCAGTGTTATTAGTACCCTAATGTGCTGCTGATAGTTCTATAAACAGCTTATTGCGTTTCATTTTCCTTGGCACAGTTTCCAGGTTTGCAAAACCCGGCAGTTTTCAAGAGGGTCTGGGAAATTCTCATTGCTTCAGTTCTCTTATAGTCACTTGTATTTAACTGTCCTGCTCTCTCGAGCCTTCCCCCTTTTCCCCCACCATTATTTTTCTCCTCCTCCCTGAGGAGAAACAAATTCAGCACAGAGAACAAGGAATATGGTGTGTTCTTTGATATTTTTTCTCATCCAGGTTGCTTTATGCAGCTTCACTGCTAGACCATAAAATCTTGTGTTAGGAAATGTACGAATGGATAATTAACTAAACAGTTCTAAACCAGAAAACATTGACAGAAAACAAAAGGAATTTTCATTTTCTATTGTTTATTTAAAAAGGGGATAAAAAGGTACAATTTTAGGCTGACTGCATGTGAGTCAAACCTCTTATAACAGTCTTGTTTTTAACTCATATCTTACCTTCTTTCTTTAAAGGAGTGTAAATTGCTAGCTGACTGTTGCCTGACGAGTGCTACAGCTGACAATGCTGTTTCAAAACAATGACATGTTTCCATTTCACCCTTTTGCAAGGAAATACAGGAAAACAGTGACATATTTGTAGATTATCTCTCCCCAAGTGGACTGAATGTCATCAACTCTCACCTCCTTCCTCAGTTTTCTTAATTTTTTAACAAATCTTCTTTCTACAAAAATCTTAAATGATAACTAATATATATTGTAATGAATAGTCAAGCACTCTGAAAATTTCACTGGATAAGATTTTCCCGTGTATGTTTAGAATCACAGCATTACAGAATCATTTAGTTTGAAAAAAATCCCTGAGATATCAAGCCCAATTTTTATCCAAACACTGCCAAGCCCACCACAAGACCATGTCTGTAAGTGCCACATCTCCACATATTTCAAATCCCTCCAGGAATAGTGACTATACCACTGCCCCAGGCAGCGTTTTCCAGTGTTTGACTCAGTGGATCAATCTGGGCTCGTACCTTGTGATGACATTTTCATACTTCAACATTATTTTTTACAGATCTTAGGAAATGTTCGTATAGAATTAATACCCTTTCAAATTTGCTTCATGAAAGGCAATCTCAAAGTATATAAATCCGTACTGAATTTGATCTTTCCTCTGACTCATTTTCTTCTCTTCTGATTTATGGAAAAGAAAGACCTCAAATGTTTTCCTGTGTTGTTTTTAACCCTTTTCTCTTTTGCACTCAGCCTTCTCAGTTAAGAACTTTAAATGCTTCTGAAAATACAGCAAATTGTGGGCTGCATTGCTGAGAAAGCAAACCACCTCAAAAACCAGAGGGTGGGTGTTGTTCAATGTGGTCTGCACTCAGATCACTAATATAAAAAGGACAAGAAGGTGATTGAGAGTTTGCAATCTTCTCTGAAGAGGCAATGCAGCCTCCAAGGGGATGTGGGACACATGCAAAGTGGTGAGGAAAGTCTTTCTGGTGGTGTGAACTGTCCTGCCCAGTGCTGATGTCACCCACGACAAAACTGTCCAAGCTTCCGCAAGAGGGAATGGAACTCCAACCTTTTCAATTCCTTTTCAGCAACTTTCTCAGTATGTATTATTTCAAACTCTCCAATTTCCTCCACCGCATTCTTGATTCTTTTGAACCCTTTTTTCTGCCTTTTCCCCATTACTGCATGTGCTTGGCTTAGGGGAACACACCCCAAATATTTGATCCATCCGTCAACAAAAAGAGGCACATGACTCCTGTAGTTTATGTGAGGTGGATTTGCACCATGGTATTTCACTAACAGTCTGATCTCTGGGAAGGAGAAAGCTCTTTAGGTGCTTTCAGTGCATTAGTAGAGAGGCTGAAAGCTGTGCAGCAGCAGTAGCAGGTCAGATGTGCATTCACAATGACTAAACACTGAGGTCTCGAGGTTAAAGCACCAGACTGAGACCTGTACTCTAAAGGATCACCCCCATTAGCTGGTGAAGGGACCTCTCTGGAATTCTGTTTCCTCAGCAGTAAAATTATTCTAGTGGTGTTTTCTTGCTTGATAAAGACTCACTTTCTGCAGAGGGAAGGGGCTGTGGGAGGGGCAGGTGACCTTACTGTGCAACATGTCCTGGGGATGCATCTGAGGGTGTTTTCAGTTTGCATGATTTGTGTTTGCCTGATCCAAAGCTTTGTGTCTGAAAATTTATGTTTCTTCCAGGGAAGTGATAACTTTTGAAAGCATATCAAACTTGGGTGTATGTGGAGTGTGGAAATAATGGCAAGTCACTGTGCAGAGGTTGTTGCTAAATGAATCTAAATCATTATTAATTGTAGTCAGAGCCCTTGATGGGTGCCCACACAACTCTCTATCTGATTATACTGTAATGGACCTAAATACGCTACCTTTTCATTGTGTAGATTCTAAATGCCATATCGAGTTAATCACATGAAAATCTGTTTTCAATTTAGGGGGGGATTTGCATGTTTTTCTCCTTTTTTT
>VYZT01027296.1:10620-29594 GCA_013400735.1 Pomatostomus ruficeps
TTTTTTTTTCCTTTTTTTTTTTTTTTTTTAACATGTCAAAGCATTTTCTGTCTTTATAGCCCATCACATCTGCCTATTTTTTTGTGATTTGAATGAGGACTCATAAGGACTATTTCTTTCAATGCAGAGTACACAGGAAACTTTTACATGTGAGTCATACAAAAGTCAAAGCCACTATTTTGAAATAACTCATGGCAGGAGAAAACTTGGTGGTTTGTTTTTTCACCTGTAGCTTTAACTCAGTGTTCTGGGAAGAAGAGTCACCATAACTCTCTGTGTTCTCAATGGGTTAAACAACTTCTTAAGAAAATCATGGGAGCTGTTGCGTAAGCACAGTGCAGCAACCTCTCTCCCAGGTATGTCTGTGGCCTGCTGCAAACACCCGTGAGAGGTGTAAAGGATTTATGCATGGTTTTGGAAGCTTTCCCCTTCTTCCTCCCCAGTCTGTCTTTCTGCATTCCTTGTACCAGGCTAAAGCAGCTCTTACTTCACACAGACGTAAGAGCTTTGCATTCTCCTCTTCTTCACATGGACATGCAACCTCCATCCTCACCCTAGCAAGCAGGTAATACTCCCTGACCCTCACCACATTCCTTTGGAGAGGGAAAGTGCTTCTCACTTTCTCTGTAAATGAAGAAATTAAGCACAAAGCAAGGCAGGGCCACTTCTAAACTGAATTCAGAACCCAGGAACATGATTTCACAGAACTCATTATTTAGCTTAAAACTGAGGTGCTGCCCAAAAGCATCTCCTTCCAGCCCTCTTCCAGCTTCATACTGCTTTCCTTGCACTAATGCCAAGTGCTCCTGTGGGTATGTTCAGCTAGTTCAGGTCACAGATTAATCTAGAAATATACTCAAATGAGAGAAAAAAAGAGAAGAAAATCAAAAAATCCCACTGCCCACCTGATCACATCAGCACTTGGTATGGTATAAGATATGCTACAGGTACCAAGGGGTAAGGGACTAAGGGGCAGAAGTAGACTGTGACTTCTGCTTTGAGCATTAGCACAGGGACTCTTGAGCCTTATTCCCCAAATGTGTTGCAGTGAAGATAAAGCTCTCCAATGGCACCCCCAGCTGTGGCTCAGGCTCCTCAGCTTCCTTTGAAATGTGCCAGAGAAAAGAGGCAGATGCTCCCATCCAGCACCCATGGAAACTGGCACAGTGCATTCCCTTGTTGTGCATCATGGAAGAATGCCCATGTCAGGAATAATAACTTATTTGGGCCTGAGCACAGACTAAATGACACAGATTTGTGTACTGGTCACCATTTCCTCCAAATGTCAGGTCACGTGCTGTTTTCTTTCTCTTTTACTCTGACTTCTGCATCGACACAGATTTCATCTGACTCAGACTCAGTGCAGATGGAGAGTTGTCAGCTGTCCTGTAAATGACAGCCTGCCTGTCCTGTGCATAAAATACCACAGCTAATGAGGTGAGATATTTATGTCTATCCCACCTCCACTACCCTTCCAAAAGCCAGAGAGATTTCAGTTAGGGAAAGGCCAGAGAAGGAAGATTTTGAAAGTCCTGAAGGCTCAACACTCTGGATGAGCACAAACATCACCAAGAAGTTTCATAGAGGTGGGGAAAGTATAACACCTGAAAAGAGAACTGCTGTTCCTTCTCTGGCCCCTAGTCCTCGTGCATTTTTGAAGATGTCAGAGCTCACACACCTTCCAACTCCCCTGTAAACCTCATCACAACTCCAGACAGACAGAAGAAGACACAAGGGAGCATTATTGATGGTAAAAGGTAAGATATCAGCACACAACTAAATGGCAGGTTCCAGGACATACTGAATCTGAGGAAAAAATGAAAAGAAATCAGGGAAATCTTAAGTTCAGCATGAAGAGTTTTGGCACATTCTCAGCATTTTCTATCAACATATTAATTAGTCACTTGCTCCAACAAGGAGGGAGGGAGGGAGGGAGGGAGGGCAGGAGAGTGATCCAAACTGGAGAACAACACATTTGTTCTTGTTGGCACAAGAACAAATGGGTATCAACTGGCTACTAAAAATCTTAGGATGCACTTTAGAAGATGATTTCTAATTGTCAGAGAAAGTAGGTTATAGAATAGCTCCCCTAATAGAGGTGAGAACCAAAAACTTGGTGTTGGACAGAACTTGATGTAATTTATCACTGGGATTATAGGATTTTATTTCCTGACCCAAGGAGTTCCTGCCAGTTTGTTACTCATTTCCATCTCCATAACTACTACATCTTTGTCAAAAACACTTGGGCACTCATGGGTGTCCCTGCTCAGTCATGTTAATGTGAATGGAACAGAAACTGAGAAAAAGGTCTGCCCAGGGACTGATATCTTTGCAGACCTTCAGAAGACTGGTGGCAAAATCAAGATGCTCTATAGCCTCTCAGCTGCCCTGTGTAATATTTGGGCACCAGACACCAGCATCCCAATGCTGGGACCAGAGTGGGAAGGAATGGAGGAGCCAAACTGAGTTTGTGCTCAGCGTTGAGGACTGGGCCATGACAGCAGCCAGGGAGAACCAGGCTCTGTTTAATGTGCCTTATCTGTACTGACTACAGACCTTGCTGAAGGCAAGTAATTCTTCTTTACTCTCACATGGCTGAATCCCCTCTGCTCTAGGGAGCTATGGGGGAGCACAGGGAATATATGTATGTGCACAGTCAATTTTCCTCAGTCTCTTGAGTAACCACAGAGTGCTTGAAATATCACCAAGAAGCAATGAATCTTGACAAGCTTCTTACAAATTTCTACTTCTTTTATTTTTTCTCATTATTTTTCTCTTTTTTATCCCCCCTTTAAATTTTAATCTGTATGATTTCCAGCCTTTCATTACAGGTCATTCTAAATCAAACCCTGGTCTTTCTTCAGGCACTCTATACCATGAATCAGATTTGCTTTCCTACTCTTAACAAAACCATGGGGAAATCTTACTGAGAGAGAGAGAGAGACTTTATTAGCACAAAAGCACAGTTTTGTTGCTGGTCTTATGAAGCAGAAGATGCCGGCATGGCTGAACAAGAGGTAGCATTCAGTGTGCTTTCCTGCAATGCGACCACCCTGGAAGAATATTTGTATGAGATGCTGCTAAGCATGTAGTTCTTGACATGCACCTCATTTTCTGAAGCCTGTGGCAGCCTGGGTTAGATGCAGTTACTGGAACAAGAAAGAGAACAAACGCTCACATTCACTCTCATCGCTGCCATTCATGCCCTGCTCATGTTCCCTGCCTTTATCACTGCTGATACTGGACATGAACTGGACATGAATTTGTTCCTCTGGCACAAGGATCACATATTTTTCTACCCCTTCTGCCTTGCAACCCACTGTGTGGGATACAACCCTGCTGTGACTACTGGTAGAACAGAAAATAGGGCAATTCTGCCACCTTTTTGCTTGTTTATTGGTCAAAGCTTTTTGTTCTCTGTTAGGATAAGTACCCGGGAGTACTAGAGTTAAAGGGTAAGTAAACTCCTTAGAACAAACCATGATCAGTTTTGTTTCCAGAATCTTCTATGGGCTGTTTCTGAATGTTAAGAAATATAATAAAAATTACCTGACTTGCAAAACCTGGATAGATACCCCACTGCCTCAAAACAGTATCAGTTAATGGCTTTAGGCCCCTGTAACTCTGTCTTGGATGCAGAGAAGGATCATCCAGGTAATCATCTAAACCCCCCAGGGGAGCTCAGCCTGAGAGGCCTCAACTGGAGAGAGAGAAACCTCCTGAAGCAGCATTATTCACCTGCTGTGTTGTAACAGGGATTGAATGCACTTCACTTTTGTGCTTTTGCTTCACTCATCTCTTGCCTCTGGATGAATAAAGGTCCCTTGGAGCTCCTCAGTCTTCACCAGCACTGTGTCAGAAGCCAGTCTTCTTCTTCTTTTCTGTAAGTCATTACAGATAATTTAGAATTTAGAAGTCCAGTGGAATGGCACAAGCGTGAAATTATTTGCCATGTTTAGAGTCAGCAAGGTCAGGTTGTTAAGAAAATGTTATGTCTTTGTTGGACTAAGACATCACTGAAAACCAAAGAGATAATATTTTCAATATCTATGTATTTTCAATATCTTCTTCTTAATTGCTTCCCAGAGAGCAAAAGTTCAAGCTTCAAAACCTTCACAAGCAATATGCTTTGCAGAGAGCTTCTTAAGAAAATAAGAGATGTAAAGTCAAGAACACTGCAAAAAATGGGGACAAAACCATAAAGACATGTTATGCAGAGGCTGAGAGGACTAAATCCAATTAGTTTCATATAAATCACATAAATCTTTTCTGGCTAGGTTTAATTTGATTTTTTGCAGCTCACTTTGTTCAGTGTTCTGCAGGCATTCCTTCCATGTGGTCTGGCAGATCAAGGTTGCTTCTACACAGTCAGGAAGTTTCAATCAGTATTTCACAGCATTTCCTCAAGTTTTAGAGGTATTTAAAATTATGTTTTTTACTTCCTGAGAAGGCAGCTAGACTACACCTGATCTCCTTTGCCATGAAGGGGTAACCAGCTGTAAAAGCTGTTTCTTCCTGCCAGCCTGATGTGCCTTGTGTCACAAAGAGAATTTGGAAGGGAGAGTGAAACTGTATGTTATGCACTTTAAAATATAGTGCCTTTGCATTTTAAGACAGTCACATCTTATTTTATTTTATTTTATTTTATTTTATTTTATTTTATTTTATTTTATTTTATTTTATTTTATTTTATTTTATTTTATTGTTTAGTTTCCCATACTCACCTAATCCCAAGCATGATAACCTGCTCTGGTAAGGCACATCAGCTGAGGAAAACTTACCGGGGGACACTTCACTATCACATGAGCAGCCATGTGAGCTTTCAGTGTTTCTTTCTCTTCCTCTATTTAGCCTGAAACCTCTCTGATTCAGAAATGTAGAACTTTTGAGGTATTTTAAGTCAAAGGAGATACACATAGCACAGGAGCACCTTCAGCCACTGGGACCTGGGCCTGTACAAAGATAATTCTGACACTCTCAGGCAATCAGTGTAATTAGAGGTACTTGTGCTCTCTTCTGGCTTTCTTGTTCTCTGCTTTCTCTGATATTGCTGGGTTAGAAACATTTTAAAGAGTTTTGCTCAGATGACTAGTCAACTAAGACAAAGACTTCACCTCCTACTGGTAAAATTTTTCAAAATCCTTATTACCACCTGTTCTTTGAATACATTGCTTAATTTTTTTTTTCTGGAGTCAACACAGTATAACTCTGGTCTTACAAACCTTTTATAGAAAACTCCAAAAGTATTTTTTCAGAAGTGGTAGCAGTAGAGAGTTTATAAAAAAGTAATATTGTGATTTCTCTTGGTATGTAGGAGAACGTTCCTACAGAATTAGAGTTTATACGTCATTTATGCAGAGAGTGTACACAATAAGTTGAGTGGGACATAGGAAGAAGGAGAGGATTCAGACATGAAACTCCCCTCTTTTAGGCAAGCACAAACAGATGAAGATTCTAAGAGGTAACCACGAAATGTATAACTCTGAAATATTAAATTTGGCATACATTGCAATTCCGTATTTTTCACTATTTAATAACCAAACAAGTTGGGCATTACAATGAAAGACAGGACCACGTTCATGACTTTAACAGTGTCTCATTTTCAAACTGCATCTCCTTTTCTCAAACTCTGTAAGTTAATTCCTTTCCAGTTTACGCTTTGAGAAATATGAAACCAGGATAATTTACATACTGACATGGGCCATAAAATAGTCACTGAATAGCAATGAAGTGAAAGCAGAGGGGAGCTGGAGTACATCCCCTGTCAGATGCTTTAACTTTATATCTTTATCACTTGGCCCTTCTGCCCAAATATGAACATCTACTTGGCTTTTCTGTAAACAACATCCTTGAGTCCATCAATCACCAGGGAGTGGACAGCTTTTACAAGCTAGTGATGGATTTTTGCAGGCTGACAAATGGGTCATGCACTGCTTTTCACTGAAAGTGCATTTTACAGGCTAAGGAATTAGGTGATAAAGTGGTTATCAGTGGCTTTGCATAATGGAAGCCACCAACTTTAGATGGCTTGAACTTTCATTAAAGAAATTTTTGGAAAAGCCTCTTTCTGCAAAAGCAATGTTTGGCAGCATTTCCACATTTAATTTTCCTGGTTTTCTTGATTTCTTTTATTTTCTTTTTGCAAATACAGAAGCATTTGTCTGATTTTTTTGCTAGAGTTACTCACAAAATCGATGTTACTTAAGACTCTTGCCTTCAAGAGCAAGCTGATGTACCTCAGTGATGATGTAGCCCTAAAATTTTGCAATGTCCATTATATATTCCTCTGGGATTGTGTTGTGAGTGTGAAATAAGCAGTAACATGAATTAAAACTGAGTGAACAAAGCAGTTTCGGTTCAATGCAGTGACAGTAAAGTTTTCCACTGTGAAAACTGCAGGGTTTTGGTCACACCAGGCTTCTGCCATACATTCTGTGGCATAACGTGATGTGTTTTATGTGGCTTTACTCTTGAAAACCTTATTCCCTATTTCCTTTCCTTCTTCCCTGGTAAAATGTTAATGGTTTTTAGCAATGCCAGGTTTCACAAGTAACTTTAATTACGGATAGTTACGAAAGGCAGCACAGGTTTCAGCACAGATACTGGTGAGGTTCACACAATTGTGATAGTGCAGAGTCATTGTTTTTTTGAATACAACAATCACAGAGAAGTTGATCAGCAGCTGCAGTTGGTGGTGGAGTTTATTCTTGTGTCAAGTGTTCTGCAGGATAAGCAAACACTCCAGATTGTGTTCTTCATTATTTGAATATCTGAGGACTGATTTTTCTTTATTACTGGAGCTGGCTGCTTGATACACATTAAAAAACACTCTGCCTTTGAGTTCAAAACAAAAAAAAAAGAAGAAGACCATGTCCTGTGAGACAGTCTGGCTTTGTAATTTCTGCTTGTAGAGAAAAAAAAATGGATGAATGAAGTACTGTGATCATAACTTTCACAAAACACTGAATCACTCCCATCAGAAACCAGTAAAATGTTTAGCCAACATGTACTCTTGCATAGTGAACATCTTCCCTTTGCCTTGGGGCACATTTACAAAAGTTCTTTGGGAAAGACATGTTTGCAAATCTTTTAACCACACACACAGCTCCTTGCTTCCTTAGATTCTTAAATAAAAATATAGTTATAGCACTGGAGGTTACTAGATATTTTAGGCAGAGAATCCTATGTTTTATCTGTTAATAAGTTTTTGAGGCCAGGCAGTCTAATTAGATAACCTATTCTAACCTCTTGGGCAGAAATATAATTACAGAGACAGTGTAAGTACATTTACAGCAATGACAAGAGAGAGAAAAATTTCTCTTCTGTCAAATATTTACATCTCTTTAATGTTCAAACATCGCATAGCAAAAATTCAGAATGATTTCTGAATTTCCAACTGAAAATAACAAAATGGGAAATGAAAACAAGAAGTAGTAGATAGGATCAGCATTTTCTTCTCTGTATTTACAGCTTAAATAGAAACTGCGTAGGAGATGCAGACATGAGATGGAGATGAGATGAGAAAGGGATAATTATAATTTAAGATGTTCAATTGGGCAGGACATTTGTGTGCAGAGCTTCTTTCTCTGTAACTGTGGGATGTGAACATACCTTCAATGTAAAACATTTTGTTGTTTCCTGTGATAAACATTTATGTCTTTTTTTTAATTGGGAAAACCACTACTCAATCCAATATTACTACAGTAAAATAATATATATGCACTACACTAACATGTAATAATTATATTTATACATATAAATACACAATGTAGCAATATATAATATTATGGAGAGGTTTTATTCTATACCTACTATATGCAGAGGACTATTGCTTCTGTCTCATCTCAGTTAAAAAAACCCCAACACTTATACTGTTAATTAATAATAATAATTACTATTATTAACACAATAATAAATTTAACATAGTTCTTGATCTGGTCTTAAGAAATTACTTTGATCTTAAATAGAATTTTCTGTTTATTTTTATATTAACTTGAAAATGGACTTCTTCCAATCAGAAACCATTTTTTTTCCACCTACTTTAAATTAAATGGATTTTTATTTAGAAAAGTAGAAAGTCAGTAGTTTTTCTCCTGGGAACAACATCTGCCAGCAGCACTTCCTTCTGTAAAGCTGCACACCTGTTTTAAAGAATCTGAGACCGAGATAACACAAGGGAAAGCAGCAAGTTTCAGTTTATATTTCACAGAGTTAAGCAAGTACTGCACAGGAAAATATAACATAGAAAAAAACCTAGGAGCTCATTTTACCATTGAGTTCCACTGACTTTTCTCTCTAACAGCTGCACTTGAGCCTGCACTGCTTCTTCCACCACAACCTCAGCATACTGGTTTTAATACTTTAATTCTCAGCAGTGTGTTTGCCCTCTGTGTGCAATTATTGAAGACTAACCAGAAGAACAACGTGAATCACACGATCTGTGAGTCAGCACAGAACCTGCCAAGGCTTCGGACCACAGGACGGCTGCTCCCATGGGGGCTCGGGAGTTAAGAACGGGAGCAAACGCCTGACGTGTCGTCACGGGCAGGAACGTCAGAAACAAAACATGAGCCTTCAGAAGGTGAATGCTAGCACAAAGGGTGGCTCAGAGGCAGCCCCTTGCAGCCCACTCAGACTGGTTTATGGAGACCTGAGCGATGCTGATCCCACAGCCATAGTCCGGAGCAGCCCGGGGGCCGTGGTGGGTCTGTGTTCCAGAGGATGTCCAGGCCAAGGGGTTCTAAAAATTGTGTTGTTTTGCTGTAAATCTAATCTTTAGTGGCAATGCATGTTTGAATGGTTCTCTTTTTTAAAAGGGTTTTGGATTTGATTTAATCCTCTGCAATTAGAGTGATCAGCAACAGATTATAAGAACAAAACAAAGAAAAGTTCGTGGACTTTAAGGTGCTTTTTACTGGTACTATATCACCAAAAATGCAGCTAACAAAAACACAAAGTGCATTATTGAAGTTTCTGTGACGCTGACAGCCTGTTTTGCTGTCCTAGACTCGCAGTTTGGCCCGTCATTTGCAGTTAAGTAACTGTGAATTTAAGAAGTCAGTGGGGAAGTCCCACATGACATAACACTTGGCTGACACTGTGATAAATTTGGATTGTCTGTGCTGAAGACAGCAAGTTAAACCTTAATTGACTTCCAGATTCTGAACAATAAATTCTGAATTCTTTCAATGCTCTCCATCAGTTTTTTTATGCTTTAGAGTGCTTGTGGAGTTATTCCACCACTGCTTCAATCGCCAGGCACCTGATCCCTCATGTTCCAGGCAGCAGATCATATCAGGCTAAATTTTCACACTTTATCACTGAAAATTTGTAAATTTTGCCTTCTGTTTGAAAACGTAACTGGTATTTTTGGGAGATTTTATGTGTTTCTGATGTTTTCCACCCTCCTGAGAATACTTGACTTTCCATCCCTGTATGCCCAGGATTTCTCAGCAGGTAGAACTTGTCTGTAGTAGGGTCTCAATGATTTCACAGGAAAGGAGGGGAAAGAGAAAGTACCAAGGTAACCAGGCTAGTGAGCCCAAGGCGGCCAAAGACCTTCATGGGACTGTGCTCAGCAGGGTTTGTCAGGATGCTGTGCAAAAGGAATTTGGGTGTGCCCATGTCAGACTCAGCAGCACATTCAAAACCTTGGTCAGTTGGTAATGATCTGGAGCCTCTTGAAGGCTGTTTTCTGAAGTTAAAATGCAGATTTCCCTTCATATTTTTCTGCATTTTTATGGCTTGAAGGACACCATGCACTAAAATTGTTAAATCATGGAATCATACAATCATAGAATACTCTGAGCTGGAAGGAATCCACAAGGAACACCTAAGTTTAACTCCCAGCACTGTACAGAACAACCCCAAGAATCACACCTTGTGGGTTCAAAAAAGTCAAGGTTCATAAAAATACCATTAGTGGATGAAGGAAGAATCTAAATTATCCATTTTTAACTGGTTATTGGAACAAATATGAAGCTCACTTCAATTAGTTTTATTCCGTAACAGGAATGTATTTGTATTCTTTTTCTTTCTTTCTTTCTTTCTTTCTTTCTTTCTTTCTTTCTTTCTTTCTTTCTTTCTTTCTTTCTTTCTTTCTTTCTTTCTTTCTTTCTTTCTTTCTTTTTTTCTTTCTTTCTTTCTCTTTCTTTCTTTCTTTCTTTCTTTCTTTCTTTCTTTCTTTCTTTCTTTCTTTCTTTCTTTCTTTCTTTCTTTCTTTCTTTCTTTCTTTCTTTCTTTCTTTCTTTCTTTCTTTCTTTCTTTCTTTCTTTTCCTTTCTTTCTTTTCCTTTCTTTTTCTCCTTTTGCTGATTTGCAGCATTTACTGGCCAGAATGATATAACTCTGTCCTTACAGCAGTCTGACTCCAGCTAATCCATGGTATGTCTGTCCTTCAGTCTTCAATGCCAGAATTTGCTCCAAAAGACCAAAGATAAGACAGCAAGATACCTTAAGCAAGATGCTCATCTTACTAAAAATTCAATATTTTAAATTTTGAGAATCAAATTAGTATCATTTGTTGAAAAAATGCAGACCAAAAAAAAGGAGAACGTAGATCAAATAGAGGAATTTTTCTATTTTTAAAAGAAATATGTTTGTCATGCTATTTATTTTGACATAAAGTCTCTTATTTCGAAAGAAAACAAAACAAACACCTAAAGGAAAACTAAGAACTACAAAAGAGTGTTAGAAAAGTAAAGTTAATTTTCCCAAGCTGTGTAGGGAGCAGAGACTTCTACAAAACATGTAAACACTATGTATCTCTGAGGAGTTAAACTTCCAAAAATTAAGTTTTACTTCCTTTCATTGAAAAAAAGCTGTTGTGCTGTCAGATGCACAGGGAAAAACTACTGCTAAGCCATCTGTTCAGTTACATTTCTTGGTGTTGAGGGTAATGGACTAGTTGCAATTCACTGCTTAGCAGATAATTAAGCATGAGGTTATTTAACTATTAATATCAGTTACTATAATTATTGAAATTAGATGCAGGTTTTAATACTCATAGAGGAGAAATGCCTGTGATACAGAATATATTTTCTGTAAGGTATGCAAATGGATTTATTGGTTTTATAAAGCCAATTGTGGTAGACATGATATGCAGCAAATGTTTAACAAGAGCAGAAATTGTGCTGTAGCCCTCAAGGAAACACCCACACAAAAGTACAATGGGAGTCTCCACCAACAGCTCAGAAATTTTGGTCTTTATGTCTACAGGAAGCAAAGGACAATTGAAATATCCCCATATTTAATTTTTGTTTAAAACGAGTTGCTCTTCTGGCAATTTACCACCTCCAGCAAAATATTAATCACAACAGCTGTGACTCCTTCTCAGCACCCTGCACCTTTTCTGGACTGAAACTTTGTTGACTCCAGAAGCTTTTTTCCATTCAGAATCAGCCCCACCAGCTCACTTTCTGAGCTGTGTAGCACAAATAGTGTACACTGATAAGGCACTGATATTTATTACGCTGCACTGGTTAATTTGCAATAACATGTATTTTTGGCTTATCTTCCTTGTCCAACCAATGTGTCAATACCCAGCAATATTTTTAAAAATCACCATGTGCATAGGCTCATTCAAAATCCAATTGAGTATTTTTAGGCATTGAAAGTAATGAATCTGCTTATTTTTTCCTGTTCTTTGTCCTGCTGAGGTAGCACAGGCTACCTGAACGCACCCTGGCCTTTCTGTGGCTCTCCTCTCTTTCTCTTTTCTGTTGCTCCTCTTTTGCCAGTTTTGTCCTTTATACCTCAATGGCAAATGAACTCGAAATAACACTCCAAGACTCTGTTAAAACCAGCAAATAGAGAGCCTTAAAATACTTGTGGCACTCACAGATTCTCTGCATTGTGAAAGGCAGAGTTAAAGTCTTTGTCAAACAGCAGGAGACACACAGAGTCCATGCTCTGGTCCCCACTTTCCAAAAGGAGATGGCCTGATGGTGTCTTGGTTTAAGAGAGTTTAAGGGGAACACTCTGGAAGGAGGAAAGGGAAGAGAACAAGGAAAAGGAAAGGAAACTTTAAATAAAGGCACACATGTATTTTCTCCTGGTCACTGGTGGGGCCTGGCTCACCCTCACTGCCAAGCAGCTGTTGGATTCTGTTCCACAGGTGCTTTGTTCTGCAGCAATTACTGAGGTCAGTTTTCCTGATTTAAAAAAATCAGCATTTTCTTCTGAGCAAATATTTTCTTTTCAATCAAGCTGACTGATACAGACATTAATATCATTGTTCTTAGGAAGTAACTCCCACATGCCACTGTTTTCCTAGGACATGAGGGAGCCAAGGATCAGGTGGTCTTGTCTGGAGCACAGTTAAGCCAAATGAAGCACATAGGCTGTAGCTGCAGTCCTCTTACAAAAGAAATTCAACATCTTTCATAATTAATATGATTTAAAGTACTCATCTGCTTTCAAACCCTGACTGTCAAGCCTCCCTTTCCCTAGCAGTGGCTTATTCTGTGCAAATTAAACTGGCAAATGAAAGCAATTATTCAGTTAATGTGACTGAAAATGTTGTAAAATTTTTCGAGTAAATTATACAAGAAGTTGACCACACCTTTTAGCTCGGGTGTCATCCTTTAACATCAAGTGAAAACACAATATCAAAATATCAGATTTGTCTTAACACAAAGATCTGTAATTCAGTGTTGACTGGCAAGCCAGCACAGGAAGGAAGGAAGGAAGGAAGGAAGGAAGGAAGGAAGGAAGGAAGGAAGGAAGGAAGGAAGGAAGGAAGGAAAGGTCCAATTTCTTCACCAGCTGTCCTAAATGTCACAAATGCAAGAAGAAAGCACATAAAGACGCTTTCTCCCTCAAGCAGGAAAAGCAAAAGAAGCAGATGTAGTCTTTATTACACGGTTTGCAGGACAGAAGGACTTGTTTCTGCTCCAAAGTGCCATTAACTCTTTCTGCATTAACTCTGTGCCTTCATTTATATGAATAAGGCAGGACAAGCCCCAGCATGAGCCTTGGGAGTGAAAATGTCTGAAAGCGGTTGGAAATGATTCAGCTGAAGGTACCTCTGCAAATCTGTGGGCAGTTCTGCACCACAGGCACCACTGACAAAGCTGAGCTTTCACCAGACACGTACAGAGGCTGCAGAGAGAGCAGTGCTCTCCTGAAATCCCTCAGTCCCCTCTCCCCAGTGAGCCTTCCTGATCTGCTCTTCTTCCCAGCAGAGCCTCCCTGCACCCAAACACCACTTTGCAGTGACAGTCAGAGCTCTGTGGCTGCTCACAGCACTCTCAGAGCAGAGTCACAGAGGCAAAATAAAACAGTGTGCTTGATGTTCCTTGCAGAGGTGCACTCACATGGAGGCACTGCTCCATTAAAGACTCTCCTTAGCCAACCAACCCTGAGGAACTGCCCAGTGACCTTCTTGGGAGAAGGCTTTTGCATTACAGGAAAACAAGAAAAATATTTTAAGAGTGAAAAAGTAAATTTTTTCCACAAGATAAAATGCAGCATAAAGGATAAAGCCATGGAAGGGTAAAAGAGCACTCAAAGAGCATATGCTGCCTCCAGCTCTGTAGAGGGCTGTCAGTTACTGAGCTCAGCCCTTGGCAAAGGCCACTGCTCTGGGACTGAGCACAGAGCTGCAAAGATGCTCTGCTGCTGCTGCAGAGCTGCCAGTGCCCAGTCTGGGTGTGAGGCAGAGCCCAAAACAGCCTCACAGAGGGACTGAAGCCCAGAATGTGCCCAAATGTGCCCAAATGTGTCAAAACCTCCCACCTCTTCGTAACTGGAAACACAAGAAGGGGAACAGAAGTGGAAACTCTGGAAAGACAGGACAGGTTGAGGGAAGGAAATAGCAAATGGAGTAAACAAAGCACATGGTAAGATGGAATAAAGAGAGACTTGTGTCAAATCTTGAGAGAAAAAAACAGGGAGAAAGCAACAAAAAAGGCACATCTTGCATATGATGGACAGAACTGGGCTGAAGATGTGAGAGCTGCTGGGGGTTTATGATCTCCAGTGCAATCCACCCCACGTCTGTCTTTGAAGGTCCCGCAGTGCAAAGGGGAAATTTCCTCTGTCCCTTCTGGGAGCTGCTTGACCAATGTCCTGGCATGGGAAGAACTCAATGGGCATCAGCTACCCAGCTGACAACTCTGCTTCTGAAATCTCCTTTCAGTGGGAAACAGCAGCAAGGAAGGCAAAAGACGTGGAAGCTCCCATCCCAAGTGGGCATGAGGATTATGAGAGTTAACAAGGGGTGGTGACACTGCCAGTTGCAATGAGAGCCTTTGGAGAAATCGTTCTGTTTCCTTCTGTTCCCACCACAGAGAGGACAAAGGGAGTCAGTCAGAGCTCACCAGCTGAATTCAAAGGCCACAGTTTGGTCAGACTAAAGAAAAAGACACCGGTACTGCCTATTTGGTTTACCTGCCAGTTATCTGTGTCTAATGCACTTCCTGATACCAAGAACAAGTGTTCTCCTTGGAGTCTGTCACAGAGCTCAATTCCACCTGGTTTTCCTTCTGTTTATGCAGGAAATATCAGCTTGCTCAGCAGTTTGCATACAGCAAAACAAAACGTGAGAAAGGAATCCCCATCAACAACAGGTCCAGCTGAGAGGGACTTGTCCGGGCCAAAGCACTTGGGTGTGATCCACCTCTCTTCACCACGTGTGAATATGCCTAATTGGAAAATTAGCTGCACATGGACAGCCAGCCACTATTTATGTCAACTTACATTTTCTCCATGCTGGCCTTGGTTCAGCTCATTTTCCAAGGGCTGCCTGTAAACAGTCGCTTCCAAAGAAATGCACTTTGTTTGATTGCAGTTCCCTCTCTCTTTATCGCTGTGTTTTCCTTTCTTCTCTTGATTTTGAATTTCAGACTCACCAGTGTCACCTCCTNCTCCAGTGCTGGTTCCATGGAATTCACACTCTGCTTCTCTGCCAAAGTCCCACCATGACCCCTGCTCATCTGTCAGTGTCCTTACACACCTCCTCTTTACTCTGGGTGGGTTTGCTTCTTCTCTCTGGTCTTCAGCCTCCACTGGTGTATACATGCTCCTTTAACTCACCACACTGTTTCCCTCTCACAGCTCTCTCCTTTTTCCCGCTCCAGTAGTAACTTCTCCCTTTCTTTGCTGAATTGACCTTCACATCAGTTATGTGTTTGTTCAATTCTTATTGTCCAAAGAAAACATTCTGGTTGCTAAGCAAAAGTAGTCTCCTTATTAAAAACTCAGAATAATTCAGATTTACAAATTTAGTCAGTGATCGTTTGTGAGCAAGTAAAAAAAAAAGCTTTTCCTTCTGCTAACGAACAGCAACAGGGTGTCCAGCTTTACTGATGTTTTGTTCCTTACAAAATAGAATTTAATCCAGGTGATGCCTGTTTTAGCACCACTGTAATGCTACAAACAAGAGCAAGTTTACCTGATAGAGGAATTGGGATGTCACCTGGTCTTGGGCTCTCTGGATGTTCTCCCTGGCGTTGTTCTTACTGTAATATCTGGAGATACGTGTAAATGCAACACCAGGCTCTGATGGAACTGAGCCTCAAACTGACTTTGGTCTAAAAAAGGAAAAACTACATAACTTGGCCTTCCTAGTCGGAAATCAGGACCAAGCAGTGGAGGTTTCTCTTCTGAGATGAGGTTCTTTTTATGTCAGATCCATGAAAACTCCAAACTAACTGGGCCTCACCATTACAATTAAATGAGACTAGAAAAAGTGATCATGACAGGATCGCTGCATAAATGCTTCTAAATCTTCCCTTTGCTCAGAAATAACTAAGTCCTACCCTCCCCTTCCCTGTGCTTGCTTCTATAACTGTTCTTGAGCCACTGCTCAAAAGTTTGAAGAAATCTTGTTATATATTGACTCTTGTCACATGCCAACAGTCTGGATCAGAGGATGCAAAGGGAACAGAAATTTCTGTCTCTTCAGGCAGAAAACGTCCCACAGGCAGAGAACAGGGAAACTCTGAAGGGAGAATGCCCAAAGGTCAGAATTCAGGCTCTGGAGTTGTAGCTGAAGGCCCTAAGGCTGTAGTAACTTGGAAGTTACACAGTGGCTGACTCCATCAGAAACCAGATGTCACTTTATTCTATCCTGTCAGTGCTAAACTCAACAGGGATGCAGAACAGCTGGGAAAAGCATCAGCAGATTCCAATGCTTGTGAGGAATCCCAGCTTAAAGGACCTTTAACATGAACACCTTGTATGTTTTGAGATGTCTCTGTGTTTTTCTCCTACCACTCAGAAATGCTGAGCTTTTTGTCTTATAGCACTTCTCAGTGGTTTTATTTACCTTATTTTAATTTTAATGCAGATCACTGTTTCTTGTAAGGGCAACTTGAGCAATTACTTTCTTATTCATGAGACAGTCCTTCCTGTGCTTTTGCAACTCCTTCCTATGTCAGTTGACAAAGTCATGTGCGTACACCACCGTCTGTCTGTCACATGCCTGCCCCATTGAAAATCTTCAGAAGGGGCAGAAATTATGATCAGAAGAAAGCATTGCTATGGAAAGTATACTGCAATTTCCCACATTGGACAAACAGAATCTTTCTCTGGGGATGAGGGAACTGATTTTGAGTTAACCTTCTCCCCACCCCTCCTTTTCCTGCTCACAACTTCCCTCCCCTCCTTCCCACAAGAGGTTCAGAGGCACAGTGAACATGGGCTGTGGTCAGTTTATCACACATTGTCTGTGCTGCTCCTTTCCCCCCACATTCTTCCCTACTCCGTTGTGGTCTACAGACCATGAACTCTTCAGTGTGGTTTCTTCCCACAGGCTGCAGTTCCCCAGGAATCGCACCAGCATGGGTTCTTTCCATGGGGTAACAGGTCCTGCTGATGCCGTTTTGGGTTTTGCCTTTTTTTCTTTTATATATTCTCTGTATTCTCTACACATCTATTTGGAGCTCTGCAGCTTATTATTGCATTAGTGGCTAGTTTTCCCAGTAGTTTTCCATGCCCTTTCCCTAGGCAGAAAGACAAAACAAATTCCACAACCCCTATGCTGTCTTGGTTCTCCCTGGCTACCAACGTCTTTGAGACATTGTCATAAACAAAGTACAACTAGTATGAAGGGGGGATGGCTCCAGAGAAGGGGTTTGACCTGGGGGGGACTTGCATCACAACTTGTGCTCCTAATTGGTGCTTTTTTGTCAATTATGCTAATTTACCCAACTTATAAATTTGTGGGCTTTCATGGACACTCTTCCATAACTGCCCCTGGAGGCCTCCAAATAAAGATCCACTTTTATATTACCTCCTATACTAAAACTATCTCGAGTTTCATTTCCAGACTGGGGGAAAGGCACCACTGCCAGAAAACCTGCTCCTGTACGGGCTCCTCTCCATGGATCCCAGCTCCTGCCAGGACTCTGCTCCAGCACAGGCTCTCCAAGGGCTGTAGCTTCCTTCAGGGAACATCCCCTGCACCAGCATGGGGTCCTCTAGGTGCTTGTCAGCTCTAACGTGAATCTCCCCAGGCAGCTGGGGACAGCCTGCCTCTCCATGGTCTTCCTCACAGGCTGTAGGGGAATCAGCTCGGGCCCCTGGAACAGAGACTTGGCTCTTCTTTGATCTTGGTCCTTGTTCCTCTCACAGATTCTCTCTCTCAGCTGCTGCTCAGCGATTTTTGCCCTTTCCTAAACCCATGATCCACCCCAAAAAACCTTGCCATGTGAACCAAATTCGTGACATTAATAAAAAGATTTTGGAAACAAGCTCAGAGTACAACTATAATTTGGCTACAGTTTGTGTTCAGATGCCCTATTTTCATAATTCTCTTACTTGCTGTATTTATGGAGTATGAAAGAAAAGGGAATATCCAAGATACAATGTTTTTTCTGGATTTTTACCACCTTAGTGGATGTTGAAGACATTTGTAGCTTTAGAGACTTGTCTATGAGGTTTCAGACTCTGCAATAGAGTAAGGGAACAATAATTAATTTCTTCTGAAAGTCAGCTTTTCTAAAATCATATCTATAGAAATATCTTGTTCATTTTCAGTGTCCCTGTTTCTCTTCCCAGCTTTTGTCATCTATCAGTAAAAAGAAGAAAAACTGTGCAATGTGCATCACTTAAAAACTCTCCTTTTTGGGCAAGAGATGCAAATTTCAATCACTCTATCAATCTACAGATACCACCCATCATCTCCTAAGGATCAGCAGAATAAAGGTTAATTAGCAGCATACTGGCACAATTAGCATGTAATATTGGATTTTTGGCACAAAGAAAGTAATTTTCTTGTAAGTGCATCACAGTGCTCATTTATGAACAACTCAATTTAAAATGTAAGCTATCTGGCATGTAATAGAAATATTAATTAGAACACCAGTTCCAGATAACTCATCCTGAGAGCAACAGATTCTGTAGGATGGCGTCTGATCCATCGAGAGAACACATTCAGGGTGGCAAATACAAATCACTGGATTTTGGCCACTGTATTGCCTTCCAAAGAAAGCAGAGCAACAACAAACACTTTTATCCCTCTCTGGAAATTTTATTGATCTTCTTTGTCAAGATACAGCTTTCCAGATACACTGTTTAGAAACACAGAATCACAGAATGGTTTGGGTTGGAAGGGACCTCAAACACCAATCCCAACCCCTGCCATGGCAGGAACACCTTCCACTATCCCAGGTTGCTCCAAGTCCCATCCAACCTGTCCTTGAACGCTTGCAGGGATGGGGCAGCCACAGCTTCTCTGGGCAACCTGTGCCAGGGCTTCACCACTCTTATCATAAAAATTTTCTTCCCTAGGTCCAATCTAAATCTACCTGCTCTTGATTTAGAACTTTTGGTCCTTGTTGTGTCATTACAGGCCCTGGTAAAAGGATTAGTAACCACAGCTTTCTTTGCTGTTTGCTTTGCTGTTACTTGAAGGACTTTCCAGATGATATTTCCCACTGTCTTTACAGTGGAATCTCATTGCAGCTTTACACTCACCATTTCAGAGGGGTCAGCAGCACTGTGCCATAGTTTTTCTAGTCCATGAACTTC
>VYZT01027297.1:4896-27709 GCA_013400735.1 Pomatostomus ruficeps
TGAGGACTTGGTAGCACTGACCTTTAATCCCCTTCCCTCTTCCCCCTGAGCTTACTTTATCTTACTTTTTACCTTGCAGTTACAAATTTGACATTATTAATGTCAAGAGTAGGAATGGACTTGGAAGCTAACTATTTAATCTGAAGAGCACTGCAGTGCTGGATGTAAGGAAATTTAATCAGTAATCCTTTATTTCATTTCCAGGTAGGCAGATCTGCCCAGCTCTCTGTTACTGTGTCCTTCGATGGAGACACAACTCCCTGCTTATCAATTCAGACAATATCAAAACATAAACCATTATTTATATAAAAAACCCCCATATGTAACAAGAACTAGAAAAATCAGAAGGATGGACTTTCTAGTTTTTAAGGTTTCAATTCCATTTGATAGTTTCTCAGGCAACTGATTCAGTCTTCCTGTGCTTCACCTCGTTACTTAGGGTAGTGAGCTGATATTTTCTTGCCTCACAGAGCCACAGCAAGGATAGTCATTGAAATGTTCAGATGCCTTAGTGATGAGGCCCATAAAAGCACTTCTCTGAATCACTCTATAGACAGGCTAATAAGCAAGGAGGACAGAACAATTCATTTTTTTTGGTAGGATCAATTATAATTTATTCTTAAAAAGTGTTGCTCCAAAACAAAACAATAGGTTAGACATTAATTTATTTTTTAATTGTTAATATATCTAATTTTACTACCCTGGGCAATAAAATTATGCTATATTTGCTGCAGACTCACCTGGCAGAAGCAGACTCAGCTTGCTGAAGAAGGATGATCACGTGCACTTCAGAACCAGGCCTTACAATAGCTTTCAGATATGACAGTGCAATAAACATGTCAAAATGGTGAACAGAGTAAATAAAATAGTACATAAAAAAGAACCAAATTCAATCTTGTTTGCATCCAAATGAAAAAATGACTTATTTTTGGTTCTGTATTTTCCTATGCAAAAAAAGCAGCTCAAGCTATTGTTTCTAATATAAATCATAAACATGTTACTGCCTTTTAACTTCTTGATAATATCAAATTAGTCTATTAGCATATAAATTACTCAAAATAAGTAAATATTTTACTTTTTAAAAGTGCCACAGTAATGCATACCTTTACTGAAAAGAAATTTTCAGTCGTACTGGTCAGTTTTTCAAGTTTTCACTTAACTGTTCCTAATTTGCACAAATGTTGTTTGCCAGAATTCATTAGGCTTGTGCAGGAATCTCCTGATTCTGCAAACACTCATTGATTATTTTCTTGGACTCTAATACTGGCATCAATTAAACTAGAAGCAGTTCCCTGCTGTTGGGCTGATACAGCTGGATTTGACAAGCAGGAGCTATTAACTGGCTTATATGACAGAGCTGAAAAGTACTCTTGGTTTCTAGAAAATATATACTGCACTAATAATGTAAATGAGACTTTTTTCCTTGGCTTTCTCCTCCATGGTTAATGCTTCAGATCTCACAGCAAGAAAAAACCAAACATTGTTACAGCAATTACACTGTCCTAGCTCACTCTTTTATTATAATCCTTAATTCGCATCAGCAATAATATATAAATATTTATAGTCTGATGGTTTTTGACACAATAACTCTTGTTGACTATCCAAATCTGCAACTTGACACACTGAAGAAAATGTCTTCGGATCCTGCTTTATGAAACACTAAAAAACTGTTCTCTCTTCAGTGTAGTATTTTTACACTGACACCAAGGCAGAAGAAAACATAAAAGATTCAGAATCAGCTGTGATCAACATCTTACTCAGACATCACTCCTGAAAACCAGTGCTATGAGAAAAATTTGAATAGAATAACCTCTGCTGAATGGCATGTAATCATCAGGGACTATGGTTTACTCACTGCCATAGTGACAGAGAAAAGGCTTTACTAATTAAAACTCATTTATTGACATTATCTTCCAGGACATTGGAACAGAAAATTTTGTCACCTTGTCTCACCTTAAGCTTCTTTAAAGGACACCTTGAAGTGAACACCAGAAAAGTGCTTTTGAAGACCCAAAATTTAAAGAAAAATCAAAAGGCTGGTGTACACACTCCTGGCAGGCCTAAATTCTGATTCAATCAGCACATAAAACACCTACTCTCCTTCAATGTATGTGGGATTTTGTATATAAAGACTGTAATGCAAACATATACAGAACTCTGAAGGTTTTTAAGGTTGCAAGACAAACAAGGAACTCTTCCACAGAAGTAAAGCAGAAGATATAATAAAAAAATTCTTTCAATTACTTTTTGACTTTCAGCTTATCAGTCAGACTAACAAGACATAATCACAACTTTTATCCCCTTTAAGAGGTCATTTTATTTTCAGGAAGCAGATTGCAAAGTATAGTTTAAATCGCCTTTTATAAAGAATGCCATAAGATTTGCATAAGAGGATAAAAATATACCAGCAAAAAGACATACAGGAATATTTGTGCTTTGTATCTGTTTGTCTTTTGCAAGCGTGTTTGAGTTTGAGTGCAGGTACCACTGCGGCTCAAGGGTTGTCGCATTTGTGCTGCATGCAGATGGTGAGCTTGCCTGGGAGGTTTCACTGCACCTGATCAAGTCCTTCCACATTCCCAAGCTGGCCTGAGCATAGGCTGAGCTAGTTCCCTGTCTCTTAGAGTCAGAGAGAAAACCAAATCACAAACTGAGTGTGTGGGCTCCATCCTCAGCCTAACAAAGGTGTTTCACGCCTAGGCCAGCTTCAGATTGAAGGGATCCTCTGAGGGACTTGTAGGGGGCCTGAAGAGGCTCAGCTCTTTTTAAGGATGTTTTTAAGGAAGATCCTCTGTCAGTGACATGGACTAGAAAACTTAAGAAGCAGTTAGTATGAAATTACTGGCAGTATGAGATATTGAAAGGCATGAAGATTTGCAACGACATCCCAAACCTCTTGCTAACTCGACATTTTTATCGGCACTATGTCAGTATAGTGACCTGCACTACTGTCTTGTATTTTTTGAATCTATTATTAATATAACCACATTGACTAAACAATTAGTAAATTGCTACATGAAGTACTGCAGATGTTTGCATTTTACATATAAGGACAAATGTTGATATTTTTCACTAGGAGAAATGCTATTTAATAATATACATTTTTCTATTTAGAACTGATTTCTTACTTGCTGAAATTTCTTGCTCATTAAACTGTCCAAACCACTTTCAACAAAGTTAAATGAGTCACTTTGGGAACAGGACTAATATAAACACTTATCAGTATCTTATCCTAAGTGGAGGAGAACGTCTGGTACTATTGTTGGTCCCCAAAGGATGATGGGCTGCACTGGGTGCAAGTGGCCTCCAAACCAGAACTCTGTCTCTGGCAAAGGTGAAGGTCAGAGAAAACACAGTTCACTGGATAATTACCAAGCATCCAGTAGTTTGTGCAGATATTGGTGGTGACTATAGATATGAGCCTTTGGCAATTTTTTTTTATTAATTTCTTCATTCTCTTCTCACATACATGAAAAATTCTGCTATCTCCACCACAACCTGTGGCATGGAGCTACCAATTTTGGACTGATTAATTTTGTGAAGAATCACTTCCTTTTCTTTGATCTGAATGTGCCACCTGTTGGCTTCATTTGCTGCCCCCAAACTTGCATTGGTGAAGGAGGGAATTCTCTCCCTTTAGTCTTACCCCAATGTTCTAGATATTTTTGAGACCTATCATATCTCCTCATCTTTGTTTCTTTTCCAGACTAAAGAAACCTATCTTACTCAGTTATTCCTCACTGAGGACTCAGTCCAAAGGTCCTGATTAACCTTTTATCCTTGTCTGTGCCTTTCTTTGGGACACATGTCCCCTGAGACTACAGAGAAATAATTCCCACAGTGTGGAAGGTACAAGCTCAGCAGAAATTTAGATACAAAGCTGTATTAATGACATCTATTTCCTTCTGCTGCTGCTAAGAATTTCTAACATCCCATTTGCTTTTTTTGGCACTCACCGCACACTAGGCAAATGTGCATACAGCTATTATGAAACAAGATCTCATTTGAGAGAGATTATAATTTCCACACAGCACAACAATTTATTAATGAAACTGGAATTATTCCCCTCCTCCCACAGTATGTACTGCTTTATATCAGATTTCATATCTTATTTTAGTCCTGTTTCATAAGGCCCTTTTCCTATTTTTTCCATTTAGTCTTTCTCTTTAGTAACTACAGTAGCCTAATTTGAAGAACAAATACTCCCCTGGATATTCTCACACTTTCCAAGATAATTTATGATGACATTAAACAACATAGGCCCCAGCTTATATCCTTAGTGATACTGAATATAGCATCCTAGTGTCCAGGATGAAACATAGTAAAGTTTTTCAGTGGTCAGTTCAGTATTTTCACAACAATAGGAGTGAATAACCCATCTGTTATTGAAAACCTACTTTTTTAGCGAGCAGTAACAAGGTTTTAAAGGCATTACTGTATCAATCATTGATAACAAAATCAATAATATCTCTAAGTCAGGGACTGACAGCTAAAATAAATACAATGTACACAAGGTAATAATTTCTATAATTACAGCTCGTGCTAAAAGACAGGAGTTTTTTCCAAGTTTGCTTTGTTCTTTACACATACTTTTTCCTCTTTTCGTAAATTCAAGAATAACTACTGCACACAGCTGTTTAGACAAAACCCATTGTATTTATGTATTTATGAAACAACACCTTCTCCGGAGGAAAATTAAAGCTAGTTACTAACAATTACAACTACATTAGTTTTAATTTTAGCATGTGTCAGTACTGGTGGACACTGTGTTTGATTATTAGTATGTCTTTCAGCTTTTCTCCTCCCTTTTTCACCTTTTTTCAGCCTTTCACCCTGGGCTGAGTGGGGGAGGGACATGTCACCCAGCAGTGTGGACATAATCACCTTTCCCTTAGTCACCCTCTGCTGCCTATAGAGCACATGTATCACTGCCATGCAGCAGTCCTGGAACACATGCACCTGGCACAACACAGTGAACCACCCCAAGGAACTTAACAGAGCTTAAAAAAACCTGAAAGGAAAAGGACAGTTTTACACCAGATTGTTATTATGCTTTAGATCATCTGCAACCCTTAGAAACAGCATCATCAGTCTGCAAATGACTCTACAAGGTTATTGGATTATTTGTGATTTTATAATCTCCATTTAGATTGACTAAATGATCATAAGCAAGTGAGAGAGAAAATTGTGCAATAGGGTTCCTATTGCAAAATTATATTCCACTACTGGGACATATAAATAATATTTGGTTATTTTTATGTATTACTATTATTTCCTCAGTTTTAATCTTGTCACATTCCACTTTTCTTTGTTAAGACCTTTCTTTGACTTTTCATGTTGAGTTTTCTGCATTTTCTTCCCAGCTAGAAAAATATGTAATTTTCTCTGTTTTATGAGCTAATTATTATGTAGTAAAGACAAGGTTTAGCTAGGAAAGACAATTCATTTCACCAACACATGTGGAAAATATAAACAAGTTTTTGGGTGCACAAGGTCTATTGGAAGAGAAGCAGTGGAGTTCAAAGCTATTAACTGGGTTCATTCCTCAGAATTTATAGCATATGTAACAGATCCCACGCAAGAATTAAAGTGATAGTAACTTTTACAGCAGAGTGGATGTCAGATACAGGGAGAGAGAAAGAAGGATTAGGGGCTGGTTATCTCTAGAGGGAGAGGAGAGACAGGTCATTTAGAGTCTGTGGGACATGAAGGATTTCTGAGAGAGAGGGAAATGGTCACTGCTTTAAAACCAACACTTGCTCAAAGTCCATTGCTTTCTGTGTTAGATAACAGAAATTGTGGTTTGATATACCACCCTCAGAAGATTAGGAGCTTTTGCACTTTAGGACACCTGCTGTTAAAACACTTTCATAGCCCTAACTCACAAACCATGCTATGCGATGGCAGTGCTTGATGAGACTGCCAATCTCCATCATTTGTGTTTATGACTTGCATACAAGGATGTTAATGGCAATGACCGAAGGTGAGACAACCTTCTAACTCATTAGCTTCTCCTATAAGTTGGTACCGGACACCTGATTGGAAATGATTCTTTCTTTTTTGTATCAAGCATGCTTCATTACTAATTGATTGTTTGATTCTGGGCGTGATTTTTTTGGTTTATTTATTGTTTCAGGATATTTATATCATTTTGTTTGAAAAAATTAATAAATTTAAATTTTGTTACATTCTATTTTCTACTTATACATTGGGTTTGAAGTTCAGTGGTGATTTTTCATGGTATGCCTTCAAAAATTTGTAAATAATTATTTGCATTTTATTGAAGCAATTTTAATCAGAGAACAACAGAATATTCTGAGTTGGAAGTGATCCACAAGGATCATTGAGTTCTTGCTCTGCACAGAACAGCCCAAAGAGTCACACCATGTGCCTGAGAGCATTGTCTAAATGCTCCTTGAACTCTGTCAGGTTGGTGCTGTGACCACTTCTCTGGGAAGCCTGTTCCAGTGCCAAACACCCTCTGGGTGAAGAACTCTTTTCTAATCGCCTAAGCCTCCCCTGACCCAACTTCAGGCCATTCCCTCGGGTCCTGTCACTGGTCACCACAGAGAAGAGATCAGTGCCTGCTTCTTTGCTTCCCCTCATGAGGGAGTTGCAGGCTGCAATGAGGTCTCCCCTGAGTCTCCTCTTCTCCCGGCTGAACAGACCAAGTGATCTCAGTCACTCCTCATGCTGCTTCCCCTCCAGACCTTTCAGTATCCTCATTGCCCTCCTTTGAACACTCTAATAGTTTAATGCCATTTTTTATAATGTGCTTCCCAAACCTGCCCTCAGCGCTCGAGGTGAGGCCGCCCCAGTGCAGAGCAGAGCGGGACAATCCCCTCCCTTGCCTGGCTGGTGATGCTGTGCCTGATGCTCCCCAGGCTTGGCCCTCCTGGCTGCCAGGGCACTGCTGACTCGTGTTCAACTTGCCATCCATCAGGACCCCCAGGTCCCTCTCTGCAATGCTGCTTTCCAGTGAAAACTGTATAATATCCAAAGTACATAAATATTCACATTTTAACACCTATTTAAATAGAATTATGAATTATTTATATTTCTGAAACTTGCTGGTTTAATTTTTTTTTCCAATTACTCTTTTAATACCAAATCTGCATCCCTCTACAAGGAGCAAAAGAAACAAAAAAGCTTTTTTGTGAAAGAAGCAATTCATCTCATAAATATGAAACCCTGAGCTTTTAATCTAGTCTCCTGCTACTTAGCAATTTTTTAATATTTCTGTAATTGTTTTTGTTTTCCTGCTGATAATTTGTACTTTTATGGCATGTTTAAGTGAGGTATTATACTATTCCCCCTTTTTTTTAACACCTTGAATATTGCAGCAACCATAAATTTTATCCTGTTTCTGAACTTTCTTGTTATTTTGGTTTACACGTTGTTACCCAGATACAGGAATGGCTACAGACATTTAATACTTTCCCGCATTTTGCTGTCCGAAAAATGCTATTTAATTTCTTACTTGGCTTTCAAATGCTCTTCCAGAAAGGAGATCTTGTGATCCCAACTGATTTTTAATTGATGGTCTAATGTTTCACTAGTTATAAATTCAGCTTGCATTGCTGACATACAGAACACATGCCTGTCTCTGATCTGACTATCAATAACACAATGTCCAAGTCTACCAGGTGAAATTCTCAACCAAACTCCATATTTAGATTAGACAAATTTAAAATCTTCCAATTTTCTTGAATTAAAAGAGGAGATTATGTTTTGGTTTGTCTATTTCTCCTCAAGTCCTTCAAAGAATTTCTAAATATTTTTTAAACTATCCTTTCACATATTTTCCTGTTTAAAAGACTTCCTGCCCAAATCAGCCATTTATACAGAAGCATTCCAAACAAAACTATAATAGGTATAAGATTTTTCTTCAGCAGTTTAATTTCTACAAGCTGATTTGTATTTCTCCATCTGTGTTGGTGACACAAACTTCAGACACACGCAAGCACCATTAGCACCACACACTCAGCTTTGTTCAGAAGTCTTGCGAGACCCAGTCATTCATTCTAACAGGACCATTTCCACAGGCTCTGAATCTCCTACAGTGATCACTGAATTCTTGCATAATACAGCCTACTAAATTCTAGAGTTTGAAATATTCCAGTCTGTGACCTCCTTAGCTGTTCAGAACAATAACTTCAACATTTCACATCCTCTAAGATATGGGTGACAGCTCAAGAAGTTGATCCTTCCTTCTTATTTTGATCTCTCTTTGTCCTGAGCTCACTCTTTCTCCTTTCTCACGCAATCAGTGAGAACACAGTCATCCATTATTGTTTCAGCTCCAAATACCTCATATAATTTTTTTCATTAATGCAAGGACCACAGGCAAGAGGTCTTACTATTACTACTACACTCCTAATTTTCCTGCTATGAGCTACCTAAGCAAATCAATAAACCAAGTGAAGCCACTAGATCAATAAGAAACGTTCTGTTGCAAGTTGTTCATCTCTGCAGCGTGTCTTTATACACCTTGTAGAAAGGTAAGCTTTCAGGAGTAAACATTAAATGCAAGTCTGACTTGCTCATGGGGGTTTTGTGTTTCCATGGTTCCATTTCCTTCTCACACTTTCATGTGCAACTGTCAAAATTATTTTGTGTCTCTCCTACTCTATGCAATATACAGGATGCAAACCTTAAAAGTCATCACTTTCATCACTTTTTTCACCAGACAGACATAAGTGGGAGAGACAAAGGTCTCAGCTCAACAGAGCAAGATAAGAAATCCAGAGTTCTCACACCAGTTCTGATTCCTCTTGCACCTTTTTTACCATTTCATTTCTCCTCATCAATTTCCTTATCTTTAATAAACTGTGACAGTGCTTTCACTTTTCCTGAATATGTGCATGGCATAAAATCCGTAAGCCAATATAGTACGCCAGGTTAATGCAATCATGCCTGATTATGCTTTAAATTATTATCTAAAGACCACTAAGGCCCAACAAGATTTCACTTTGATGTCAGCAGACAGAGGTGAGTATATGTTCGATGTACTGAACAAGCTCATTCTTATACATAGCATATCTTTCATATTAAAATCATCCAGAAATGAGTAACTGTGATGTGCTGCATCATGGGAGTCAATTAATACATTACTAGCAGCAGTCCCTGAAACAATTTTCATCTCCTTGATGATGGCACTGTGCAAATGTCTAATGGAAATAATGCACATCTCTCTCTAACAGTGTAACTTCAGTTGTTGGAATGGAATCTGGTAAGCGATGAAAAACCCTTTTGACAACTTAAAATGAAATATTATTGTGATCATCTTAATAGAAATCTAGTAGAAATATAATTTTAAAAGATAAGTTTAATCAGGGAACATTTATGAACAGACTTAGGCTCTTTTTTTCTTCAAAGGGCAGTAGCTTTCAAATTCACTGCACATATTTCTTTACCTTAAATTTTATTTTTTCTTTCAAGTTAGCTCAGTGCTTATGAATAATGCCAAAATGATAGCCACTGCACTGTTAAATTGTTTGTCTGAACAGATTCAAAACAAGCAGTGCAAAATTTCCTTTACAGACTGCCCTGTCATCCAGATGCTCACCTAAGAGGGAAAATAACTGTAAAAGGATAGTGTGTATTCAGAAATACATGTTGATTTAAGCCTGATGGAAGGTGGTCAACATTAATTTCATTATGCTAAAAATTATCCACTATAATATTCATAAATTAATTCTATGCTCATATTTCAGATGCAGAGGATAAATTACAAGGTTTCAAAAAAGCACTCTGTTCTGGTCACAGATAAAGAGCTCTGCTTCCTCCAAATGTGCATTCTTTCTGCCTTGGTATATGGGCAAGCCTTTGAGGATGATGAGGTTTTCTCAGGACTGAGTCAAATGAAAAATACCATATTGCTACATTAGCCTGTACTGCCTTAGATTAGTACTGAGTATTAAATTTTTCAGCATCTTTTTCTTAACAAAAAATATCTGTAGTTCTTTGTATGTGAGCATGCATTAATGTGACAGAGGTTTAAAGAACAAACTGTTGTAAAACATAGGTTATTCATTCGCAAAAAAATATCTGGGAAGCTGAGGTTCTGGGATTTTTGGGATTTTTTTCTGCACTGGAAAATAGAAGAGGAATGGCCACTACATTGAAGAGGACTTAGCAATCTTTTCCTATGCACCCAGTCTGCATCCAGTACAAGCTGCCATATGCCTGTCTCTGCAAACTTGAGGACAGAGAGCAAAAACTCTTACTAGAAGCAACTGTGTACAACACAAGAAAAATGCGATGCACTTACACACTTGGAATGCTAAGACGCATATAAAGGGAAGCATGCCACATGCAGCACAACTAAAACCTTTGCTAGTATTATCTTGACCATGAAGAACCAATACTGCTCTTGCCTCTTTTGTTCTTTTGAACTTTCAGTTTCTTTTGTTGCCTCTGCATGTCACTGTTGAAACACAGCAATAAAGAAGGGTTACAGATATGTTTGTAGTGTTCTGGTGGGGCTGCACCCCCTCAGCTCTCCTTGCATAAGGGCGATTAAAACTGCTACCTTGTTTGTGGTTATAAACTCTGCTGGGACTTGTTCATGCTTGAGCACCTGATACTCTGATGATTTTGTCACCATTCCCTAAGATATGAGCTTTTGCACAAAAAAAAAGAATCATGAGCTTTTTTGTCTTCATCCACACATGTGCTCTTTTTGCCTGGCCTTTGGGAGCTGAACAGTACCAGGAAAACATGTACAGCACTGCAAAGTAAATGAGCAAGGCTTATTTTACCCCCAGCACCCTGTCCATTTTCACAGGTCACATGGTAGCACCATACTCTAATTTTGGTTTTTAGACTGGATCTGTTTAATTAATGTTGAGCAAAGAGGGTTATCTTCTTTTGCAATCTGATGGATTTTTATTCCTCTTCCAGATTACACGAGCAGATTCCCAAACTTTAATAATCAGGTTAAATGGTTTTAATGTGTAAGCTTTAAGCACTATTTCAAAATCACCACCTGTAGGCTAGACTAATCCCCATCAGTTGCTAAACTATATTTTGATTTGCAACCTGACATTTCTAAAGACATTAGTCTAAAAACAGACCTGAAAGGAACTACCTGCATTGGACAATGACAGAAGACATTATTGCTGTAAATCTGTATTCTCTTACAGAAGGTTTGCAAAATTAGCCAGTCACCCTTAACTGCTTCGTGAAACTCTCAGCTGATTTAAGAGGTACATCAAACTCCTATTTGTAAATTACTGTGACCTTATTAGTGCAGTAGTGCCATAATAAGTAATATAAATGCCTATACGCAGGTGTCCAGATATCATGGCTAGAAAAAGATAAAATCACCCCTGTGATTTCAGGTCACATGAAATATCCTACACTTTATCATATACTTATCAGCACTTCAAAATATAGAACAATAGCATTATAAGAAGAATTAAATTGAAAATATATGCTTTTGGAATAAACCTCTAATTATGGTGAATCTTTTATTTCTGCAGATTTAGTTCTGCAATCAATCAAGAGCTCAATTGCATTTAACACCTTAAAAATTTTATGTGATTTTTAAAAATGGCATAAGATCTAAAGATATTGATTAGCGACTGGTGGGCATATTTCAGAATGTTGACAATGTTTTGAATTTATATGAAGCTTGGCTTTTGCTATCTGGATTTAAAAGCACAATTTCTCTAAGGAACTTCTTTCACTTTTATACTTTCATTGAGAATTTTGTGGAAAATAAGGGGAAAACACAAACATTTCCATCTTGGTTTTGTCTACTTGTTTGTGTTGTGTTTTTGTAAGAGATGCAGCAAAGATGACATACAAAGACTGGCAGGGTTCTTTGTTTTGTTTTTTTTCCAGATATATTAAAGCAAATATTTAATATAGATAAACATAAAAATAAAAGTTGCTGAAAAAAGTTATCACCTAGAATTATTTGCTCTATTCTAGAAGCAGGTGTTTTGACATAAAAAAAGGGTTTTGACTTTTTGACTTTCCTCACACTTGAAAAGTGTCCCACATTTAAAATATTCCAAGTAAAAATATTCCAGGTAAATCTATGGTAAGTGTTACTCTTAATGAAAATATCCCATTAGTTCTAAAGTTGCTTGCAAACTTAAAGTCAATGGAGCACAAACAGGACAAAGGAAGAAGCTGATCCATCAGCACATTGATAATTGTCCATTTTGTGCAAAATTAACATTATTTTGGCAGTTTAGAACTGACCCTAAATGACTAGCAAGAAAAACTTACATAAAGGAATAAAGACTAATGAAAATACAGTGATGCACCAGTAACATCTCTGTCTTTTGATGTTGAAAGCACAGCAATCGCGTTGCCTGTGCTACATCATCGAATGTGATGAGAGTCCTTGTTGGCATCTCCAGTCAGTTGCCAGAACAAAGGTATTTGTTAGAGAAAGTGTAATTTGTATCAACCAGGTATCAAAAATATGAAAATTTTCATCATGTGGCCCCCCTTTCTTCAGACTTAAAACAAGCTCATTATATTATCTTTTTGATACAAACACACTGCTTTGCAAATTGCTTTGACCAATATATCTTAGTGCTTAACACAAATGTCTACATGTGTAATATCCAAGTACATTTTTGGCTGCTTTGCTAAATAATCTAGTGTTTTATTTATACATCCTCAGAATAGCTTTCTGGAAAGGTAAGAGGAAAATTAATTTTCTGTTGTTTTATTTATATTCAGGGAAAAAAAAAAAAAGAGTCCCAGTTTGTACATTAATAAAAGAAAAGGTACACAATGGTATTAAAGTAAAAACTGAAGCATGGTGACTCATTTTTATGGTCTGTGAATTTGAAACCTTGCTGTCTAGGGAAGTGGCATTTGGGGACCCAGGAAATAAATTCCTGACTTGTTATTTTCACCAAGTAAGGTCCTTTACTTAAACTAAAAATTAGACACAGCATCCAATTATATACTCTGCTAAGATTTTTTTCAGGTGTCCTTTCCAGCTTTCCTAGCTGAAAACTCTGTTATTTAAATTCAACAGCCCCACACCCCTGGAACAGTTGTCTGTCAATTACTTATGCCCTGTCACAGAAACAGTGGTAATATAATGAGAGAGGAAATTGCAAAAATTCTCTGCATGTATGATTGTGCATATCTGCACACAGTATAAAAGCTATAATGCAAGAGTTTGAATTATGAAGCAATAAAAAATATTAGAAATACTTGAAAACAATCTGAATAATCAGAAATAAAAGTAAATGGTTCTGACAAGAACAAGACAACAGACCAAAAAAGAGGTGTCTTCTTTAGCTGCAAACTGCCTTGGAATAACCATATCAATCACAGGAATGACTGTGCATTCAGGGCTTGAGATTTAAGGTTTAAATCTTATCTCTTGATATCAGAACATTATTTGTTGCTAAAACGCAACAAATAATTATTACATGCAAATATGTACATACAAAATGCTATTACAGTAGTCTCAAAGGTAGCTGTGAAACACAGACTTATCTCAGAACTCTCTTATTTTGCTTGCTCATTTTTATTGTTGTTGTTATTGTTTAATTATGAAAGCAAGACTGGGTGAAAGGACAGAAAGTATATAGTGACTACAGGAAAGGCTGGATGGTAAAAGCAATGAGCAGAGGGAACTATTGCCAGTTGAAGAAGATTTGTCCCACCAGAAAGAGGTACACATTTTTAATATATGATACTATTTGTCTATATCATTTAATATTTTAAAGAAATAGTAAAAAAATTACCTTTCCCACATACTGAGGTTCAGAGCCCATGTACTCCTCCAGCACAAAAAATTGATTCCACACCCAGCCTCGTTTGACTCGCTGGGCAGATGACCTCCTCCCTGGCACTGGGACAACATTTTCTCTTGGCTGTGCTTCTAAAATCTCTTGTGGTTGTGGATGCAGTGGCGTTAGAAGACCTCCATCAAACAAGACCCAGAGAAGCAGGGATAAGCAGTTCCTTGTAAGCATTGGCAATGACTTCCCTACCGCAAGTAATAAAAACTCCAGCACTTAATGCAGAGCAGAGGAATCCAGGTTTGAGGTGTCTGTGGCCTTCACCACTTAGCTTCTGATTTTATTGCAGAAATGCTAATGCAGGCATTAATCCTTCTGATGACAAGGTATTTGCCGCAATAAATTCCATCTAAAGGGACCTATAAAAGAGATTTACATGCAACATCAAATTACATAGGATTACACTGAAGCATTCATCAACATTCTCACAGCTAGTTTCTAGAGACAGAGAAGCAGATTAAGAATCACAGTTTAAAAGAGATTGCTATTTTCATTGTAGCACTGAGCTGCTCTAGAACACCGTACAGTTTTTACAGGAATACCTCATTCTTGCTCTGCTGAACATTACCTTTGCGTCTGTCTGAGACAGGTCTGTAGCCTTTGCTTTAGGATCAGTTATCAAGCAAAAGTGTTTCCCATCAGTGATATCAAAAATGTTTACTCCAGATTTAGAAACAAAATACTGGAGAACAGGGGATCCACTCTTCCACCCTACTGTCCAGAGCAGGAATCCTTTGCTCACTTTCCCCACCAGAAAAGCCTCTTGAAGTTTTCTCTGCAGTGTGCTAGTTGCCAGGTATAAAAAATAACTGCCTCTAGGACCTAAGACAGATGCATTTTACATTTTAAAAACAAAAATACAATTTATAGCACTATGGAATTCACCACTTTATTAGGGCCATATTGTGTCATTGATTTTTAAGCATAGGTTTCTAGGAAATCAATAGAGTTCTGCTTAAAAATCAATGACATGATATCGACCTCAAAAAAGAAGAATAATAAAGTACTTAACCATACATATTTCTTATTTTCAAATACTGCCAAAGGTTATATTTTTCTTATGAATAATATTATTACTATCCATAACAATAAATAACATAGAAATTCTTATTTCTTAGGTACATGCTGAAGTATTTAAATAGAAAGGATTTATAATCAGGAATCTGTAAAACTTAACAAGTCTTAAAAAAGAAAAAAAAACACACTAGAAGAATAACTGCACTTCCTATGCTAAATTTAGGGCAAGATTTTCTGTTCTGATTTGAAAGGCTGTCTTAGGTCTTAATAAAAAAAGAAAGTAAAAAGCCTGGTGAAAGGTATCTAGTGAGTGTTTTAATTCTACCTTCAGAAAGGATAAAAAATGAGGAAAGAACTCCCATCTGCTCAGAACCCTTTAAATAAAAGTTTTTCTAAGATATATTCAAGACATTTCAAACTTTTTCATCTACAGCAAAATATTCTATTGTGTAATGCATAGATGCTTCTTACTTGCACTATCATTTGTAGTCTATGGATTTTATTCCAGCAGAGAAACTTTAAGACAGGACCCAACCACAACAGAGATCTGCACTCAATATATTTGATATATATTTATTTTTTATTTACAGTTCACATGTGGTTGTCTGCTTCTCTTTTTAATGCATTCAGTGATATATAACATCACATTCAGATTGTGTTCATCCATAATTCAGTTCCAAGACTTCCAAACTTTTGTGCCTCTCCTAATCCATGGTTGCAGAGTGCATGCCTCATTTTTATGGCAAAACCATAGTAATCATGAAACATAACAAAAAATAAAACCAAACAACTCAAGGTATCCTTTTGAATTGCTCAGACATAGATGGGAGGTGGAAACAAATATTAAAAAAAGGGATGGGTGGGATAGTCTGCACTGCTTCAGAAATGCCAAAATCATGCTGTAGTCAATTTAATTGCCACACCACTTCTCTTTGCTGAGAAGACTCTGTACATTACAGTTCTCCCAGCAGAGCCCTGCCTCCGGCCATGTCTGTCAGTCAGGGAGCTTTTAAAATGTTATACAGCACCAAAAGTAATGCGAAGAGATTGAAAGACTTCAGTGAAAGGAGAGCAATTCCCCCTTGGCTGGAAGGTTAGTAACCAAGTGCGAGACACGGAGCACTTTAACCCCTTCTCCGTTGGTCTCCCAGACAGCCTCCCAGAATGCCTACTGCAGAGCCAGGAAAGAGCAGTGCCAGCGCTTGCTTCATTTTCTACAGCTTCAAAAAGCTGATGAATGGGAGGGTCAGAGGAAAATGAGAGGCTAATGGATGTCACAGTACAGGATTGCAACACAGATGCCCTCATCAGCTGCAAAAGAGTTCACCATGAAGAACTTCTTCCTTTTTTTTCTTTTTTTTAATTTAAAGCTCAGCAAGACAAATAATTGAGAATCTCATACTTTGGCACGTGAAAGAACCACTCCAACTTGCTGTTCTGTAACACTTGTGCCATAGGAAACTGAGGCAGAAGGTTCTCCCCTAGTTGTTTCTTTTTCCCCATAATTTCATTGCTGGCTTTGGAGGAGGCCTGGTCTGATAGAATATATTTTATAGCACCATTGGAACAGGTTAAAAAATATATATATATTTCTTTATTTTAGTCTCTGTTTCTTGTTTTACATTTTCTTTTTAAGCTATGGATGTCAAAACCTGACTTAGTGCTTTTATATTAAGTACTCGTTAGTCCCTTATGTACCTCTGACCAGAAAACTACTCAGACAACAAGGAGACAAGGATTTAGAAATCCAATCATAATGATTAACTATCAGGAAGGTGCTATATTTCCTAAATTTTTAGGGTATTATTTCCTGTGATGCTCATAAAGAAATGCTTATCTAGTGAGAGTTGTAAACAGACATGTACCCTCATGGCATCTCTTTCCTACATATCACAAAAGTACAGAAGGTCAGATTTTTCTCAGATCTTGAGGTTTTTTCAATACTAGCTGTTGCTACTCATTTCTCCAAATGCATACTTCATATCTTGTATGGATTCAAGTAGTATTATACATGACCTAATTAACCCATAAAGAGAGGTACAGAGGGATACCCTGTATGAATTTAGCCCCACACATGCTTTTATAAACTGAGATTACATTTATTAATTTCCCCAGTTTGATAAAGTGAAATGATGCAGCAGTAAGCATGGACAGTCTGTTAATACATGACTATTAAGAAATCTTGATCATATTTACTGTGTTCCCCAAACTGCAGGCTTAGAAACTCATGAAATGCAAATGATGAATAAAATATCACTACTAAAATTATTTATTGAGAATAAGAAAATATAGTAAAAATGGTGATCCTGCAAGAATTTTGATTCTGGCCTGGACTATACTGCCATTAATCTAAACGGCCTGAGCAAAGGAATGCTTTCGGAATACAAAACTGATGCATGCCATTGCTGCTGCAACAACTCTTAATCAATGGCAGTCATGGTACTGCAGACACAAATCACCTCACCAAGCTTGGCAAAGGTTATCCCTTGCAGAGAGAACAGTCATAGATCTTCTGCAATCACTAGTATGCACATAAGGCCTCACACAGAGAAGTATTTGAACAGAAACTCTAAATGATCTTTGATCTTGTCATGGTTTAATCCCAGCCAGCAACTGAGCCCCACCCAGCTGCTCACTCACTCACACCCAGTGGGATGAGGGAGAGAATCCAAGGGTAAAAGTGAGGAAACTCATGGTTTGAGATAAAGACAGTTTAATAGAAAAAGCAAAAGCTGCAAACGCAAGGAAAGGAAAACAAGAAGTTCATTTACCCCTTTCCCATTGGCAGGCAGATTTTCAGTCATCAAGAAAGCAGAGCTCCATAACACACAGCGGTGACTTGGGAAGACAAATGCCATCACTCCAAAGATTCCAACTTTCTTTCTTCTCCTCCTCTTGCCCCCAGCTCCATATTTTGACCATGGTGCATATGGTCTGGAATATCCCTTTGGTCAGCTTGGGTCAGCTGTCCTGGCTGTCTCCCCTCCCAACTCGTGCACCTGCAGCCTCATCACTGCTGAGGTGGGGTGAGGCACAGAAAAGGCCTTGACTACATAAGCACTGCTCAGCAATATCTAAAACATCCCCATGTTATCTACAATTTGTTTTCAGGACAAATTCAGAACACAGTCCCCCTGTACTGGCTATTAGGAAGAAAATTAATTCTATCCCAGCCACAAGCAGTGCAGATCTGTATGATGTATCTACTTGGATCAGATCACAGATGCACTACTGTCACACGTAGACAAGCAGGAAACACTAAAGCTCCATGATGCACTCAAAACCGTCATCAGTCCAGCAAGGCTGGTAATTGAACCTCCATGAATGGAGGCAAATTGCTCACTGACAAAGTATCCATTATGCAGTGATGGTGGGAACATTTCTGCAGCCACCTTAACCATAAATCTATCAGCACAGAGAATGCTTTTGCTTATGTGAAATTAGAGCTAATGTAGAGCAACCATCTTCCATAAAGAAGTTTGAAAAAGCCTGGCCATAGTGTAAGATGGTTGATCATGCCAGAAGGAAAGCCAGATAAAATCCATAACTATGGATATGCTGAAATAGCTGACCATGTAACCTTGTTTTTCTGCAATATCTTGAAATAAGAAATCAAAACAACAGAAAAAATGAGTCTATATTTTTGATATCTATTAAAATTAACTGCTAAAGCATTTGAGATGACATATCTTCCAGTTAAAGAATAGGTAAAATGATATGGTAAATCTTTCTCTGAGTTTAAGCAAATCAGTTGGGTGGATATCCTCAGTTATTTAATTAAAGACATACCATTAGATTAGACTCTAAATGACTATATTTCCTTGTGAGTTTGACTTTCTTGAGCTTTACAACCTATCTAGAAACTTTGCAAATTAAAAGTAATTCTTCCCTTTTTCCACCTGGTCTTTTTAGTTAGGGTGGGAGCTATTTGGTAATATCAAAAGAGGGGTTAGGAGGGAAATTACAAGTAAACAGGTTACAAACCTCAAACTAGCAAGGAGTTTAATTCTCAGTCTGTCCAACCTACAAGTCAGAAGACTTTCAACAGATTAAGCAGGTCCCACCTCTGCAGCTACAAAAATTGCTTGGCAAGAATAATATCTGGAATCAATACCAGGTAACTGTCATGGGGGAAAAAAAAAAAAATCAGTGTTTCTACCTGCTGGAGTCTTAACATGGTCCAAACCAGTAACTCCTTTATCTCCCTTTGTGTAAGATTCAGTAAGCTGTAGAAACCATCCTAGTTTAACATCTATCAGCAACCAAGAACCGCACAGCTGCACACTCACTCCCTCAGCCAGGAGGAGGGGGGCAAGAGAACTGGAAAAATAAAAGGGAGGAAACTCATGGCTTCAGATAAAAACAGTTTCACAACTGCAATATCATGAAAATATTAATAATATTGATAATATTGCTTTGAAAAGTAAAATAACTGAGTGAGAAAAACAAACCCCAAGAAATACTAGTGATGCAAATGAAAATGACTGTGCACCACCAGTGAATTGATGCCCAGCCAGTCCCCAAGCGGCAGCTCCCAACCTTCCCCCTAGTTTATTGTTGTGCATGACTGCACATGTTATGGCACATTTCTTTGGGCAGTAGGGAACAGCTGTCCTCACTGTGTCCCCTCCCAAATTCTTGTGCATCCCTACCCATGCACTGGTGGGGTGGTGTGAGAAGCAGGAAAGGCCTTGACACCGTGTAAGCACTGATCAGCTATCAATAAAATATCCCTGTGTTCTCAATGCTGCTTCCAGCACAAATCCCAAAACACAGCCCCATACCAGCAACTATGAAGAGAACTAACTCTGTCCGAGCCAAAACCAGTACAGGAGCCTAGGGTGGCTCTTTGGCTGTTTAGATTGAATCCTCACAAAGTTGAAAATCTGAATCTCAGTCCCATTACTTCAGAGGTTGTTTAGATGAAGTTGCTGATGAAGAGGAGGGACACGAAATCATCTAAGCTAAACCCAAATATTCTGTAGATTAGTGATGAGAGCATTCTAATTGAATGTGAGAAATATATGTAGGAAATACACATATGGAAGCTGATTCTCGGTATTTCTGGAAGATATATGTCATCATATGGACAAGAACTGTACTCTAGACTACTAAACAACAAACAGATGGAAGCATTTTCCCTGCGATAAAGTGACTTTAGCTCACTTTTGTTAAATTCTATTACAAAAGCCCCCAAAACCTACCATTTCATGTCAAATATTTTGCTTGTTATAAAGTTACTAATAATTCAATTTGGCAAGAATAATATCATCTTGATTAAAGCTATGATTTTTGGATTTGACTGCCAAAGACACTTCCTTTCCCTATTCAATTATTCTCTGCAGAGCTGTATTTTCCATACTAGTTAAGAGGTCAATTCTGATGTTAGTTGTGTGCCGCGATGCTGTCGGCAGAGGCACCGGGCAGCCGCCCGCGGTTTCAGAGGCTGGTCAATCTGCTTCAGGCGCTGGAGGGCTGGTGAACGTCCTGCAGGGGTTCGCCTAACCCAGTGGTGGTCCAGGGCACCAAGGAAGGAGAGACGAGGCAGAGGGGCTTCCCAGATGGTTTATTTGGGCACCGGGTTCGTGCCAGGAAGCACCGGCACAGCATATTACAGTAACATATATACCATCGCGAGGGGGTGGGGGGGATACAAAACACCCTAGGGTGTAGGGATGCGGGGTTTGAATTTAGCGGGCTTGCAGCTGATTGGGGAATACAGAACCTTCCGGGGGAGAAACCAAATACCGGGGGAGGAAGGGGGGAACGGCAGTGCCTGGCCATGGTGAAAACCGAAACCTGGCCATAGCACACTGCAACAGTTGTGCCTACAGAGTGGTACCATTTATGAATCTGGACTACTCTCTTGAGTTTCAACTGGCATAAAACCAAAGTGAGATGAGAGTGTTGTCCCCCATCTTTGAGTGTGATTGCCCTTGTAAGCACATTTGTAGGAAGATTGCCACAAAGATATATTACAGCACAAAAAAACATGTGATATACTCTACCAATACCCGGTAAAAATATTTATGAAGTGCCTAACATTGGAGAGGAGTCTAATTATGTCTGGGATTTCTAAGCCTTACAATACTAAAAGTATTATAGCTTCACAGATATGCTTTAATAATTGGCTTTCTAGCATATAAAAATGTGATGACTTTAGAGAGTTTGGTAACATAACAAAATCAAATGCTACATACTTCCAAAAACAGTGTAGCTCTACAATGCTGAGGCTTATAGAAAAACTAATGAAGAAGAGCAATGTAAAAATATTCTGAGTGCAAAATAATAAACTGGTTCTATATGCAACTATTTACATATATTGTGCCAGCTGTGTCATCATTAGCAATACTTACAGGAGATCACTTATGACTGAGCCATCATCCTCTACCTAGGAAATTATCACTCCTAATTCACAAACATGCATAAGAATACGAGGGAAATAATTGTAAAAAAAATATTAAAAAAGACCGAAACTTTCATTATAAAATGCAAATACATCAATAAATGCACAAGTCTCCATGGTTCATTGAATTCTTGAAAGTTAACTCAGGTAAAATGAAGTTTCACTCCAGGTTAATAATTAACGTTTAGTTGCTGAGATTCAAATCCAGGCCAGTACTACTCTGTAAATACATAATGCAGCTTGAGAGTTTAATCATCAGTTAAAATAAAGAAACAAACAGTTTCAGAATAGAACAAAGTTTCCTTTACAAAGATGGTCGGATGATAAAGTAGTGTCATCAATTTCATTTTTATTCTGTCTTGTGTCATGTTTGTCTCAGAAAAGTCCTATGGTGAATCTATACCTGCTTTGTCAATGATCTAGAATCTTTATTTTTGATAAATTACAAACATTTTCATTTCTACTAAGAATCTATCAATGTCAGTGCTAAAGTCCAGACAATCAGGAAACAATCCTTCATTCTACTGTCTTTCTACACTTTTTGAATAAATATTTGAGATGGGGGAAAGGAGAAAAAGGCAAAGAAATCAAAATATTTCAATACATTAGCAATACATGTAAAGGAAGAATTGATAAAGCTGAGGCTGTCACTCAAATATATTTATAATTCTATATGTAACATAAGATATTGAAATGCATACGAGCACATTTTAATGTGCTTTGTAACATTATTTTTTTATTCCTGAGGTTATTTCTGTTTTTCTGAACCTGTCAAGAATTCTATCAACTACTTCAGATAGCAAACATACTTTAGTTAAGATCTCATTATTAAAAGATTTTCTGCTATTGGTGAGAACCTGATTATAAGAAATTTGAAACAATTTATTATAGTTTCTTATGTTAGAAGGACTCTAAAAATTTACTAAATTACAAAACTAACTCAAGGATAGAAATTTTCACGTGAGTTCTTACAGGCATTTGTGTATTGTGCATATAATGGTGCAATTATTGCTTAATATAAACTTGGTGTATAATCTTAGACACTTAAAGTTGAAAATATGGGTTTCCTATTGCCAATTATTGCAACTTTAATAAAGTAGATTTGCATGTCTGTCTCTGTCAACATAGTATTAAAAGGTGTTTAATCCCCAAAATTCCTTTCCATAGTAGATTATGGAAATCCATAAATCCAACTTTTAGACTTTCATTCTTCTGAAAGGTTAATAGATTTATTCTAACAGCACTGAATTATGTAATTTCAGAGGACGATACCATCCTTAGGAAAAAATGACAGGCAGTAGTTGTGCCCAAAAGGTTTCTAGCTATTAATCTTGTGAACTTTAACAGGTAGTCCCAAAGACAACAGGAGTGAGAGATAACCCATCAATTTTCTGAACTGTGAGAACATCAGCTCAGACCTCTCAATATTCTGGAATCACCTACTTTATTCTGGGCTTTCTCCAAGGCTTAATAATAAACAACTCTTATGCTTGGTAATTTATCTCTTTTCACAACTCATTTTGACTTGTTCTCACCCTACCTCCATTTGCTGGCAGGACTAGGACTCTTTTCTGATCATCAATTAACTAAAAAAAAAAAAAAA